>CM076405.1:31604473-31851091 GCA_038363315.1 Mugilogobius chulae | reverse complement strand
AGTGTTGGACAAACATAAACTTTCACGGAGTTTTTGATCAAACAGCGCTGTGTTTCTCCGGGTTAGTTTTGATCGACAGACCTCAGCAAACATGTTTGTTTTTCTGGTGTAACGGTGCTGCGTGTCTGAAGCATTTTGGACAAAACTACTCAGTCTGTATGGATTATTTTGGCTTTGTTTATCACCCAAGTCCCTCTCCAGAGTCGCTGCAGCAGGTATGTAACCTGGGGTTCCCGTGGGTTTTAATTCGCTTCATGAGTTAATGCGAATAAATAAACACGAGTTAATGCAAACAAATAAAACGGCGTTTCCAGCATTAAAAATTCACTTCAGTCGTTATGCGCATAAAACATAATCCACCTCTAGAGAGCGTATAAACTTTTATGCGCATTAGGGATTCTAAATGTGATATTTGCCATTTCCACCTCCCAGGACTTATTCGATACTTCTTAATGCGCATTAAAACAAGGGGGAACGCTAGTAGTCTCTTTAGTCATAAATTTTTCATTTGCATGTGCAATGAGACGGTCAAAACCCTCAGGTTCTCAGTTTAAAAAAAAAAAAAAGACAGAGAAAAAAAGATAAAGGTATAATGACTTTTGCCCAACTATCATAATTATTATTTAGCCTGCCTGGCTTGCACACTAATTCTCTATTATAATATCAAGAAGAAGGCCCAGACACTACTATGTAATCTGCTGAGTTCAATTTGATTATTAAAAGTCACATATTACTGACAGATTGTTACCACTTTTTGACAGATGTGGATATACAGTAATTGTAAAAATAATTAAGCCGCAAGCGGCATTCCAACGGCCTCGGGGCGGGCTAAGGGGGTTTGGGGGGCGCCAGAGGAGCTTGTTCGCCCAGGGAGTCATGCAGGCCAGAACCGCTCTGAGTCCTCGGCTTTTATAGAGTCTTTTTTTTTCTCCCGCGCTCCAAGCAGGTGCAGCAGAAAGAGAAGGAAGTGTAGAAAGTTCCAGAGCGTAAACACACGCAAGGTCACGTGTACTCACGCAATGCGTAACAACGGCCAATCACAATCGACTATACAGAGTGAACACAAAAATGACCAATGAAACGTAGTAATATAAGAACAGTTAAAAGTAAACAGAGGCGAGGCAAAAACAAAAACTCGAAAGATATTATTTAAACTAGATAATATAATTCGAGCTTTTACATCTACATCCAAAAATACATATCATGGATAAATAGTGCAAAATAATGTGTCACTGTTGCTAAAGTAAATAAACGTTTACTTACAGTATATTATCTTTTGTGTGACCTACTTGTGTGTAGTGAAAAGTTAAACAAACCTATCATCACTTGTTACCTGGTAATACCCAAATTTACCACTGGGCTACATATGGAAGATGTTTTTTCCCCACTCTTAACAAAAACAACTCATTAGAAATGTTTAAAATGAATTGGCAAACATGGAATATAATGTTTATCATTTACATTTATAAGTAAGTTATAAAGCATAAGTAGTTCACACTTTAGATGAGCTCACACCAAATTCATTATTAGCACTTAATAGCTGCTTTATAAGGGATAATTTGACTCTATAAAGGATTTGTAAAGAATCAATTAATGGTCTATTATAAATAATAAAAATAGTCGTGTTGGTTAAAAAGAAAGTATTTGATACTTGGTAAAGGCCTAATTGATCAATTCAATAAACATTTATATATGTTTAGTAAAGTATTGCTATTAATGTTTTATTCATATTTAGTATTTTTATTTAGGTTAAATGCTTTGTCAATGCTTAATAGATATATGATATTAAGCCTTTATAAATGATTAGTTAACCTTTATAAATGATTAACAAAATATTTGTAAATGGTTAACTAATCCTTTATTAATGCTTTATTAATGCGAAATAAGGTGTAGTTATTGTAAGTGTTACCGGAATCAATTCCTCCCCAAGATTCCATTAGAAATGACTGGGGTCATTTTTGACCCCACTTATGGAAGAGTGGGGTAGTGATGCAAAAGATGAAATTTCTTAAAAAAGTATATTTACAAATGTTTTAATTGTTATGGCCTCATGTCACAAACAAGTTTGTTGAGGAACACCTGAAACATGAAACTGAAACTACAATTAATTTCAAAGATATCTCAAAATAACAACACCTGGGGTCATTTTTGACCCCACTTATGCATGTAAGGGTTAGACCGTAAGGTTCTATAAATTCACAGATTTGAAACCGGGGCTAGGATTTTTCAGTTTCTTTTTTTTTTTTAGAGTTCCAGTGTCCCCTTTTTGGGTGTGTATGCACAGAGCTGGAACTATGTACAGTGGTCACCCTTCAGGGACTTTTTGGCTCTGGTGCTAGAGCAGGTACTTTCTAGTCAGACCAGGAACCTTTGGTGACACAAACACATTTACAACACTGACTTTGGAACATTATTTTTTTTTTACATTTAGATAAACTTTCCTTATTAAGAAAATGATTTAAAAGCAGTAACTCCCAAAATGTATTTATTTAATTTGTAAATAGTAGCCTAACTATTACTAGAAATTACAATGAAGAAGTGATGTTTTGAGGTTTTGTACATCATAGTTTTATGTAGAATCGAAGAAAAAAAAAAAACAGCTTTTGCTTTTGTATCACCACATAATGACTTGTTTAAATGCTCCAAACTAAACGGATGCTAATGCTAAAGCCAGTTACACTTACTTTTAGAAACTGGGGACAAATAAAGTACATATAACATTAAAACAAAAAAAAAAGATCGATGCATTTTAAATCAACATTTTTTTAATTCTAAAACAAGTTTACAGTTTATTCCAGTAGTCATTCATCCAAAGGTCTGGTCAGCTCCACTTTGACCATGGGCCTGCCTCTCTGACCCTGCAGCCCAGCCAGGTACACCACAGGCTCTGGGACACCGCTCTCACCGTCCAGCGTGGTCTGTCCCGCTGCGTCTTTGGGAGGGTAAGTCTGAGTGCAGTTGTGTCTCCTCATGTGGCTCAAGTTGGTCTGAGTTGAGTGAGTCAGTTTGCTTCGGAGGTCAACCTGCATAGATTTTTTTTTTGTGTTTATGGTTTTAATATTCTATTTCTGCTAAACTGTAGTCGACTTTTCACTTCCAGAAAATTCCACAGAGCACCTTTAAATAAAAAACATAAAGAGTAGATTACCAGCTTGAGCGCCTTCCTCCGTAGAGCCCACTCGTTCCACTCGTATGCCTTATCTATGTAGCTCTCCACTGGGTGAGTGTCGGTCTGAGTGCCGCTGGAGCTCCGGGTGATGGGCCGTACCAGGAGGTGCTCTCCAGACTGCAGCTACAGTAAAAGATCAGTAGCTGTTAAATTTAGTTTCACTAATGGTGCTTGTATGATGGGTCTGCCTGTAGAGGAGCTGACTATCATTACTCTACAAAGACAGTTGAAATATTACAGTTACTAGACTTATGGCCTGGCCAGATAAGAACAGACTATACCACTATAAAAGTATCATTTCTGCTTTGTTATCCACTGATGTACGTTTTTGATGTGACTGAATGCACAACCATCTTTCCATTGACTTTTCATGAAAAACAATATCCTGACCATCTGAAGACTTGGTCCAAACAACAATTAGTAATGCCATTTAGTTTTAAAAACTACCTTTTAAAGGTTAATATCAGCATTTTATTATGGATTATTGGGGTTTTTATCCCAGATAAATGCATTGTGGCGCAAGTTTTAAATGTATCCATTGCGATTTTTCTCTGCATAGCCATGGTCCAATAGGCCCTCTATTTTGTAGAGTTTTAGGTACAGTACATAAAAACTACATGTGGTCTTTAGTTAAAAAAGTTTGGACATCCCTGATGTACACTTTGAAATCAGACTATCTAAATGTCCTGGATTCATCTGCAGTCTGTCCATGTGGATCTGTCCTTCACTGTGAGTTTGCCTCATGGTTTGTTTTTTGGAGTGTTTTCTGTCTGAGAAGGAAAGAGAGGGTCTAAGGATGGGGAATGCCCTGGGACAGTTCACAATATGTGAATGTTATCTGCCTGCTTCCCCTTTGACTTTCCAGCCTTTATTAGGTTAAATCAGCTCTGCAGGTGACTGTTACTGTTCTTGTGATTCTGGTCTAGCGGAATAAACATTTATTGGATTTGGATATCAACATAACCTTGCTATGACCATCAGAATCATTGTTTGAATAGTCCCCTAAAACATAATAAAAACATTCAAGAGAAAGCAGTTTTTCAAGTTACAAAAACCTGTAATGTTGAGCAAGGGTTTCAGATGACTTTAGAACGTAGTAATTAGTTAAAAGTGTGTGACCTCGCTGTAGGGAGTGACGCAGGAGAACTGTCGGTGGAGGCACAGCAGCTGGATGAGCTCCGGGCTGCGTTTGGCCCTCTCTGCCACCTCTGAGATGTAGTGTTCCGGAGCAGAAGCAAACTGCAGCGCCGCCTCTCTGGAGCTAAACGTGTACAACTTGTCCTTGTACTTCAGAAGGCCCAGCTGTGGGTTACCTGTAAAAGACTAATGTATCAACACACCTCCTCATGAGAGAGAGAGAGTGAGAGAGAGAGAGAGAGAGAGAGAGAGAGAGAGAGAGAGAGAGAGAGAGAGAGAGAGAGAGAGAGAGAGAGAGAGAGAGAGAGAGAGAGAGAGAGAGAGAAGGAGAGAGAGAGACAGTGAGAGAGAAGGAGAGGGAGAGAGAGAGAGAGAGAGAGAGAAGGAGAGAGAGAGACAGTGAGAGAGAAGGAGAGGGAGAGAGAGAGAGAGAGAGAGAGAGGAGGAAGAAAGAGTGTGTGTGAGAGAGAGAGAGAGAGAGGAGGAAAGAGAGAGAGAGAGAGAGAGAGAGAGAGAGGAAGGGACAGGGAAAGAGAGAGAGGGATAGAGAGAGGAGAGAGAGAGAGCGGAGAGAGAGATGAGGGAGAGAGAGAGAGAGGAAGGGACAGGGAGAGAGAGGGAGAGAGAGGAGAGAGAGAGAGAGGAAGGGACAGGGAGAGAGAGAGAGAGAGAGAGGAGAGAGAGAGATGGAGGGACAGGGAGAGAGTGAGAGAGGGAGAGAGAGAAGGAGAGAGGGAGAGAGAGAGGGAAAGAGGAAGAGAGAGAGAGAGGAAGAGAGAGATAGAGGAAGAGAGAGAGAGAGAGAGAGAGAGGGGAAGAGAGAGAGAGAGAGAGAGAAGGAGAGAGGGGACAGAAGGAGAGAGAGGGACAGAAGGAGAGAGAGAGAGAAGGAGGGAGAGAGGAAGAAGAGACAGAGAGAGAGGAAGAGAGAAGGAGGGAGATAGAGGAAGAGAGAGAGAGAAAGAAAAAACAGAAGGAGGGAGAGGGAAAGAGACAGACAGAAAAAGAGAGACAGAAAGAGACAGGCAGAGGGAAAGAGAGAGAGAAATAGGGACAGAAGGAGGGAGAGAGAAAGAGAGACAGGAGAAAGAGAAGCAGAAGGAGGAAGAGAGAGAGAGAAACAGAAGGAGAGAGAGAAGGAGGGAGAGAGACAGAAGGAGGGGGAGAAACAGGAACAGAAGGAGGGAGAGAGAAAGAGAGGCAGAAGGAGGGAGGGAGAGAGAGACAGAAGGAAAGAGAGAGACAGAAGGAGGGGGAGAAAGACACAGACAGAAGAAGAGAGAGAGAGACAGAAGGACGAAGAAAGAAAGAAAGAAAGAAAGAATGAAAGAGATGCAGGGAGCGAGAGAGAAGGGAGAAAAGAGGAGGGAGAGAGAGAGAAAAATAAACAGAAGAAAGGAGAGAGAGAGACAGAGGAAGGGAGAGAAAGACAGAAGAACAGAGAAAGAGAGAAAGAGAAGGAGGAAGCGAGAGAGAGAGAAGGACAGGAGGGAGAGTGAGAGAGATGAAAGGAGGAGGAGAGAGAGAAGAGACAAATACAAAGACATGGAAAGAAAGAAAGAGAAAGAAAGAAAGAAAGAAAGAAAGACAAAGAAAGGGAAAAACATATATAGAGAGAGACAGACAGACAGAAAGAGAGAAAGAAATAAACACCGACAGACAGAGAGAGTTGCGTTGTTACCTGGCAGCAGCAGACCGTCCTGACAGACCAGTGCGTGTCCACAGAAGCCGCTGTACTGCACACTCTGGGTTTCAGAGTCACCGGAGCGTTCAGGACTTAACCATTCAGTGTCCGGTCCGCTCACCTCCTCCGGGTTTATGGGCCTGTCTGTCAGAGGGGGAAAGGGTTCTAAAGCACGGACAACTGGGACATGTCTTGTGTAAAGCTGCAACAAATGAATCTTTTTTGCAAGGACATGGGAGGAAAGGTTCAAAATAGTAGTGCTGCAGTCTTTTAGTCGATTAATCGGTCGATGCATTCTTAGTCGACCAACTTTTTTTAGTCGATTGATTCCTTTTAGACAATAAGGATCTAGACGGAAGAACATGATCATATGAAAATAGATACAAGTGAGAATGTGTCTGAAATAAGCAGGTTTTAGAAGATTTTCACTGACTTAAAAACCAACTGCCAATGAAACAAGCATAACATATGAAAACTACATTTTTATTCTCACTTGAAATCAGGAAAAATGCTTCTATAGTTGGAATAAGAGCTAAATGTATTTGTTCTATTGGCAAATTGTCAAGATAAAATTATTGTCATATATCATGATAGATACTTAATTCAACTGTTTTTGTGTTTTTATTTATTTACTCCAGTACATTTACCCTGGCTGGCATACTTAGTAAAGGAGTTTCAGCTGTACTTTTTGTTGCATTGTAAACGTTCTGTTCTTTTGCCAACAGCTCCTCACCTTCTAAAACCCGCTTCCTGTCTGCGTCACTCTTAATCTGTGAACCCTGCAGTAGTTCATCCATGCTCTCCTCAGAAAAGATCTGAGCCTGGGACGAAACAAACGGACGGAGACTCAAGGCGAGGTTACTAAAGATGTGGAGCAGCTCGGCCTCGTCCTGCAGACCGCTCCAGAGACGCGACACGGACCTGAACAGGGGCTGAACTCAAACAAAGTCACAGATTAGTGATGGAGAAAAGAGAAAGAGTGCTTGTAAAAAGACATTCTGAGGTATGCTCACATAGACTTGCGCGGCAGGTACGGCTCTCTTGGACTTCACGGTGTCTCTGAGCAGATGTAACTGCGCTGTGAGCTCGCTCTGCAGACGCTCCACTCTCTGGACACTCGCCCTCACGTCAGCCTGGGCAGATGTCAGTAACACATGAGGGAGTGGGTTAGAATCACTTCAAATTTAGTGTCTGTTTGGCGTCTGACTGAGTCTTGTGTACTTAAAGAAGACCTATTGTGTTAACATATATTTATTAAAACTATGTCTTTTTGTTGTAAAAGCTTTAAAAGAATCATTTGTATAGTTGGCAAATTAGTTACAAATTTGAACCCTCATGTTTCACTCTCAACGTTTTGGAGAAATCACAAGTAAATATCAAAAAGTAGGTGGGGATAAATGGTAGGTGACAACAAGGATTTTATGAGCACTGGAGCATCAGCTCCAGGACAATACAAGATTATTCAAACATACATGAATCAATCCAGTTACAACTGTGAGTAAACTAATGGTGGAAGAACACTGTTCTAATGCGGTTAAAAACTCAAAAAGGTTGTTTTCTACAATGGGTCCTCTTTTAATAATTCTAATACTATTTAATATTTAAGAGAGAAAAAATACAGACTATAGATTTTGATATTATATGAAAAGGTCCATGTAAAAATCTGAGTATTTTGACAGTTAAAGTGCATATTGTAACTTATTACCTGTAAATATGATTTTTACACTAATCAAGTTTATGAAGAAAGATTTGAAAATAACTTGAAAACATTAGGAAGTAGATCAGAATTCTAAACTGATGACATTGCACTAAGACCAGGACATCTAAGATTTTCTCAAAATACACATCTTTATGAGCCTGTAAACATAAATTTAATAAAATGAAAAAGTTAAAAAGCCTGTTACATTAGAGGAATCTTTACATGGTTGCTAGGCAACTATTTTGTGTATCAACATTTATAAAACCTTGTTTCAGTGAAATGAATAAATCAGCCTGGCACTTTAAAAGAAAATTGTGACTTGCCTCTCTGTTCATACTATGGGTAATTTAAAATATCAAATGACACAAATCTTTTCTGTCGTCCATCTGTAGAGTTGCTCCTACCATTAAGGTGCTGAGGAAGGCCTGGTGCTGGCGGACATTGTAGAGCGCCTGTCGGAGGAGCTCCACAGAGACCCCGCTCTCTGCTGGTGCGACGCTCCCAGGATCAGTGAGTGTCTCCAGGGCAGATGTATACCTCCACACTAGTCTCTCACAGTCCCCCAGCTCCTGCTCCAGGGCTATGGGCTCACGAGAAGGACCTCGCTCAGCACCTCCGGAACTAGAGAAGCAGCCTCTCAGTCAGTCATTGTCAAAGATTCATTAACAATTTACTTATAAGATAGGAGCTAATTAAAGTCCATATGACAGATTAATATTTTCTCTGTTTTATTTAGCAGTTTTAGTAGTTGGGTTACCTAACTTTATCTGTTCAACCAAATAGTTTTTTTTTTTTTTTTTTTTGCAAAGGTAACATTTTATGACAAAAATAAGACTGATGTGAGGCCAAAACCTAGGAACTAGTTGAACAGATCTAAATACCTACTTCTGATTTTGTGGTCTTAAAATCAGATACCACCACTTTAATTTTATTTATTATTATTTTTTTTTTTAAGAAAATGACAACAAACAAATAAATACAATTACAGGAAGTAACTTGTGTTCTAAATTGGAAATTGGAATTCCTACACATGTGATCAAAAAGTGCCAAAAGAAAAGGACAATTTAACACGCCTGATTTTTTTTTTTTTTTCAGCCCAAGTATAAAATCATCCATTTGCATTGATGACTATGGCTAAGTTTATATTTTTATATTTTATTTACCAGAAGTCTGTGTTAATTTGGTTAAGTTTAGGGATTTGGGAAAGTTAAGCTAACCAGGAGGTTATGACATAAATGTGTAGCGTTTGAAAAAAAGACACATTTAAAGTGTGTATGACAGGTTAGACCACATTTTTAGTAAAACATAGTAAACATGATTAGGATTAAGATTTGACTAAACATTTAGCTTGTTTTAATCAGTTAGGTTGTTTTGGTGAAGTTTATTATCGTCTTTTGTCTAGTAAATGTCCACAACTGTTACGTTGCAACCACATTGTAAATCTGCCCATATTTACAATGTGGTTTCTGGGTAACATTTGTGGAATTACCTACATATGTACATCATATCATACATCATATTTGTTGAAAGAGACAGACAATTATAAATCGTCTAAATGTTTGGTAAAATCTCAAATATAGGCTAATCATGTTCACTACGTCTGATCTGTCATACTTTAATGATCACCACTGGTCCCAGAAGTGCAGAAAGTGCTTACCTAAGTCCTGCACACTGAGCTCCATCTCGTCCTTGGTAACACCGCTGCGATTGAAGAGGAGGATGCCCGTCACGAGCATGCTCAAGTCTTTCAGCTGCTGCTCTTTGTCTTTTTTGAGCAGAGCCATGAAGGTGCCCAATTCTGTCTGAGGGAAGACGCTCTGAAGGGCCGCTGCGTTCGAGGAGAAGAACATCATTAGCAATTACAGCCTCTTAATAATGCCTCAAACTATTACATCTACTCCAGGATGATTCAACCAGTCCTGCAGCACAGAAACAAAGAAAATGTACCAGTGGTTTGGTGAAGGCTGTCGGTGTCGTTTGGTGAGCCCATGCCGGAGCGCAGCAGCATGTAATGGCTGATTTTTGGTACAAATTCTGGATTTGGTCTCGGGTCTTCACTCTGCTGTCGGTGATCTCTCTGCTCAGGGGGCTCAGTTTGGAGTCGACCACATGATGGATCTCTGCCACAAACTCCCCTGCACAGCACAACAGGCCACACACTCAGGTTTCACATTTCCCACAATGAATGAGAAAAGTAAAAAGGATCTATGATGCTGCACCTCTAGAGTATATTAAAAGTTGGGATGTTTTTTTTTTCTAAATTATTTTTGGGATCTTTTTCAGCAGATAGAATTTGATTATTTTTCAACAAAATATCAATAATAATCAATTATGCAAATTACATCACAACATTTTTTAATTACTTTTGTCACATTTTAAAAAATATCTGTGCATGACCTCTCTTTACCTTATTCTGCCACCCACTTTTCTTGCCAGCGCAGGGGTTCCCAAAATTTTCACCCCGGGACCCCCAAAATGATCATGCAACCAATGTGGTCATGTGGACCCCCACAGCAATATACTTTTGTAATCATTTTAAATTACAAAACCATTTAAATTAGGTTTGCTTGTGCTTATTTTGACAGTGTATTGCTTTATATGACCCCAATTTCGGGAAAAAAAAAGATTGAATGCCAAGTTATAAATGTATAAAACACATTTTGAAATCATCTCGTGACTCCCAGATTTTGCAACGCGACCCCCCGAGGGGTCCCGACCCCCACTTTGGGAACCACTGTGCACACACCTACTGTTTAGCTCTTTTAAAGGTGGAGTAGCTGATTCCCACACTGCAAACACAATTTAGGTAAAAAATTTGGCAACTTTTTCTCAAAAATCCTTCGACACATGGTTAATATCAACTAGCATTCATATTGTTTACAATTACGGCTTTAAAAAAAACTCCTTTGCCTGCAAAGCAATCTCAAACAAACATAATGACAGTTGAAATAAACCTAGCAACTGAATTCTACAGGCTAATTGCAGCTAAACCGGAAGTTCGTAAGCTGCCAAAAAAAGTTGGCGGTGCAGAATTAGGTGAATAGGTTCAGTTCAAGCCAGATGGTGGAAAAGAGGCTGTTTTTCTATAAATAACATTTTGCTTTGCCATGGAATATCTAATGAATCATTTCACTAAATAATAAAATAGTAAGTATACAGCTACATAATAAAATACAGCAGTTTTTAAGGTGACTATTACCATTAATCTTTTGTAGTACAAAAATAAACTGCATTTAAACAATTTTAGCTGCCCTCTACCTGATTGTAATATTAGTGCCCTGTAGAATGTTGTCATGTCATGTAAACAGCCCCTATAGTCATGTAGAAGCAATAATCGGAGCTAAATAAGTTTTTAATAAAGTAATGTGATGACGCTACATACGGCGTGTGGTGTAGCTGAGATCAAAGTACACCTGCATCTTGACAGTGTCCAGAAACGGGCTGCACCTCTCTGTGAGTCTCTGCAGACAAATCTATAGAGCACATGCAAAACCAGCTCATTCACAAACACAGGAGTATACAGTAATCACCCCACTTATCTAAAAAGAACTCGCCTCCGTGAGCTTGTGTACGTCCTGGGGCGTCAGTGTGCGATCCACGTCAAAACCATTTCTTGGATCCAGGACGACTGCTTTAATCTGGGGGGAAAAAAACAAAACATGTAGTAAATGTGGGCCACACCATTGAACCTTCTAGATTATACATGAGCCAACAACTAATTTTTAAGCTTGTTTGATTATTTCTAACATACCATGACATCACTTTGCTTCACTGACGCAATTACTATCTCTGACCAATCACACTGCTCATACCTCCAGATCTTACATCTTCTATATGAAGTGTGGGTCATATAATAAATCCTTGTTTTTACCTGCCTCTTATCCCCACCCACTTGTCTGTATTTACTGGAAATTACTCATCTTTAATCATCAGTTCTGCAGTTTTGAGATGTTTCTAAACCATTTAAATGTATTGGATATAATGCTTTTCAAGACACCCAAAGACCCTTTACATTGTGCATTCTCTCCACATTCAGCAGTAGTAAGCTATTTCTGTAGCCACAGTTGCCCTGGTTGCCATTTTGCTCCATCGGCCCATCTGACCACCATCAACCATTCACACTCATACATACACCAGATCCAGTATTAGGCAATGTGGGTCAAGTGTCTTGCCTAAGAACACAAAACTATTTCTCTTCCAGTTGCCCCACTGTAGCACCATAAGTTCCAGCAGTCTCCCATCTAAGTACTGGTCAGGCCCAACTTACTTAGCTTCTGAAATCTGACAGGACCAGGCCAGGAACCAAGCATTGACAAGTTAATGTAACCAATTCAGTGTTTAACAATGAGCAAAATATAAATTATTGTTCTACTAATGTTATAGCCCAATACAAAATAGCCTACATGCAATAAAATAAAATTAAATAAATAGTAAATTTAAATAAATAAATAAATAAATAAAAATGTAACGTTAAATATTAAAATAATATAATATATTATATATTAATATATTATATAATATATAAACATGATAAAATATTATTTATTTGGCTACATTAACTATATCAACACTTTTAGAAATAACATGAGGTCGAATCGAATCAGTCGTTTCTGCAGTAGCTAGCGTTAGCAAAAGTTAAAGTTAGCTAAATGTTAAGCTAACTATCGTGAGCAGAAAAATGAAGAACTGACCATGAAAGCAGCGAGCGTCTCTGAGACCTCTTCCCCACGAGAGGCACAGCGCTGAACGAGCTCACAGATAATATCTCTGATCACGTTTTCGGCTTGAGCTTGAGACATTTTAATTCGTGTCAAATCCACTCAAAATACACAGTTGATATGCGGTAGTCATGACAACAGTCTCCTCCTTCCCTGACGTGAATGACGTGACCACAGGGAGGCGCTGATACATCAGAAAAGAACAGATAGAAAACCAGCGGAGGGAATATCTTTAACAGACGAGATTAATTATTGGCTACGAGAAAGTAAAACAATATTGTGAGTTCTTTGATATAAAGCATACTTCCCTCTGCAGCCAGATTGGCAGCAGTGAGCGGCGATGTCCTCGTGGCCCCGGAAGAAAGCAGAAGAAGTGACAGCAAAGTGAAGAGCGTAAACTCATCTGTCAGCAAACTTCACTGGGTTAAAATGTCTGAGCGTGCTGATATCCTTCTGCAGCTGAAGGAAGAGGCCAAACGGTGCATCGACCTGGCCCAGGACAAGCTCCATGCCTTGAGTCGAGACATTTGGAACTGTCCGGAGCTCGCTTATGAGGAGAATCGCGCTCATGACAGGATTGTGGACTTTTTCAATCAGGAGGGTGGCTGGGACGTGGAACCGCATTACAAACTGGAGACTGCGTTTAGAGCGACATGGGGTCCACAGAGCAGCCAAAAGGGTCCCGTGGTACGAGTGGGGTTTCTCTGCGAGTACGACGCGCTGCCCGGGATGGGACACGCGTGCGGACACAATCTGATCGCGGAGGTCGGTGTGGCGGCTGCCCTGGGGCTGAGAGGGGCAGTTAAGGACAGACCCCTGCTCCCCGCCGTGCAGGTGAGCTGGGCATGATGACTGACTACAGTAGTGGTTCCCAACCCTTTTCGTCTGGAGTACCCCCTTATCATGATCCCACACACAGAGTACTCCTCATGTCATGTGTTTTTTTTTGACGGGTATTTTATCTCTCTGCTCATATTTTCATTTAAAACCATTGCATTTTACTGTTTCAAACTATTCCATGTCGAAAAATTGCATTTTAACATGTAAAATGTGCTGCAAATATCTTTTTTTCACATTACAATACTTGCAATTCTACCTTTCTTTTAAAACTGCAATCATCCCAAGTACCCCCTGGGGTCCATGTACCCCTGCTTGCGAAGCACTGCACTACAGTATTTTTATTCTCAAAACTCACTTAAGAAAGTAAGTAAGTAAGTAATCTTTATTTGTATAGCGCATTTCACAGACACAGAGTCACAAAGCGTTTCACAGTGAGATGAACCCCTCCCCACTCAGTGACAGTATGCTGCCCTGGGGCAACTCAGCAGAGGCGATTCACCTAACACCTGGCGCCTCAACCTCCGACTATTTATTTCAGTAATGTTGTGTAGGAAAATAAATAGATGTTTAAAGTGACTTTGTGTAACTTTGTGGAGTTGAAAAGTCAACTACATTCAGTAGAAATAAAATGTAAAAAAAAAACGTTGTAATATTCTTAACGGAGATAAACACATTTTCTTTTGTCAAAGAGTGAACAAATATAGTTAAAGTAACAATTTTTATAACACACAAGGACAAATAATAGTCAAGTTTTATCATTTCCTTAGTGCAGCAGACTCATCTAAATTACAAAACATTATTTTTATTTGAGTCCATTTTTGCAATCATTAACTCATGTGAATTTTTAGCTATGTAAGAATGTTGTTACCACATCAAAAACATCCCCAAAGTTGTTTTTTATTTCACTCAAATGTTTTTCTTTCTTTATCGGCAAAGCTCAAAATGCAGCATAATAACATTAGCATGATTTAAACTTTATGTGTTAGTTTGCTGGATAGGTTGTTAAGCCTTGCCTGTGCCTATATCTGCTAATTTTTATACATTGTGTTTGTTTCCAGGTGGTGGTGCTGGGAACCCCTGCAGAGGAGGCTGGGGGTGGTAAGATCGACCTGTTGAAGGAAGGAGCCTTCGAGGGTCTCGATGTGGTATTCATGGCCCATCCATCGAAGGAAGACGCACTGTACCTGCCTTGTGTGGCGGAACATGAGTCAGTATTATCAGTATTATGGAAAGCTACTTTTACAAAACTAAAATGTCAGTGAGTTTCTTCTTGTAGCAATCCCACAACAAATGGGAGCTTTTCTAGGGTACAGTGATGTGTTTATATAACATATTAACCACTATCTATTTATTAGTGCACAAACTTGCTTCTACAGTAACATTTACAATAATAATATGCATTTAATTAACACATAATTTGATCTTAAAAGTGAAATATGTGTGATTCTATAATCCTTTTGCAAGCTACTTAGAAGATGCTTAGGAGCTACTTGGAAGATGCTTAAGATCTTCTTGTAGTTCCTGAGCTATTGACTAAAGGTGGGACCAAGTCTTTATTTTGCAAGGCTCAAGTTAGTCTTGATTCTTTAACCTCAAGTCTGTGTCAAGATTCGAGTCAAGTCCAAAGTCTGGGCCCTACAAGTTGAAGTCATGTCCAAGTCTTTTACTTTTAGTTTCAAGTCTTTTCTAGTCTTTATATCAAGTTACTGAATACAGCAGGTATTTTTGCAATGATCATATTTACATTAGTTTTTGCATTATTCAGCATATTTGGATATAAGCAGCACCAACAAGATTAAAAAAATGTCCATACAGTATACAAGCCTCACTTTATGGTAAGTCAATAAAAACTATAATTTGGCCTCATTGTTGTATAGAGATAAGTGAGATAAGTGGCATATAGTCTGGATATAATGGTAATACAAAGTCCAGTCACAAATAAAGAAGGAACATGTTCTAGCTTGTTCATGTTTATATTGTTGAGGAGAAGCATTAGGCCATCAGTAATTTGCAAGTCTAAGTCAAGTCCCAAGTCTTAGCTCATTTTATAACTTATTACTATTATTATTTTTTAAAATTTGATCAAATTTCAAATAATTTAAAAGTGAGTCAAGTCTGACGCAATTTCTCAATAATTTTTTGCATATCTCAATAATGGTAATTTTACGATAGTATCAGTCCAACATAAAAAGGTTAAAATCTGTCTTCAGATTTGTTACTACACTGGAAAAGCAACAACCTTAACTGTGCCAATAAGTTTAAAACTGATTAGTAGTGATTTGAGAATGTTTTGATTTTGATAAATAGATATTTGCCTGTAGAACATAGAACATTTTTCAAGAAAAGAAGCATTTTTTTCCCTTTTCTTTATTTCAACTGTGTATTTTTCCTATTTTATGTAAAATGCGATATTTGATGCTTGCTCCATTGTTTCCATCTTAGTTCAAGCCAATCCAAATCTACTTAAAACATGTAAAATACTAATTATTCCGGGCACATCTTCCCCTGCTATCTATTTATGTTTTTCATGTTTAATTATCAGATAAATATTAGTTAAATCATTACAAAAATGCAGTAATCTCCCTTTATACTCATTTTCCTGTATTGTGAAGAACCTTGAATTACTTAATGCACAAATTCTATTTAATTTTGATTGTAAATTATCTTTTTTGTGGCATTTTTTTTTACTGCATGCTTAATATGTTGTTCAGCTCCATTGGTGTCTTTTGTTTATGCTGCTATAATACTGTATTACATAATGCACATTTGCGCCTCTTTTTGTACTAGTGTGACAATCAGGTATCACGGCAAGTCCTCTCACGCCTCATCTTATCCCTGGGAAGGAGTCAATGCTTTGGACGCCGCCGTTCTTTGCTACAACAACCTGTCCGTGCTCCGGCAGCAGATGAAGCCCGCCTGGAGATTGCACGGTGAGCGATCGCATTTTCCGATTTGATGTGTTTGTGGCTCTTTACAGCAATTTTCTAACTTTGTAGTTGTGTTAAAAAAACAACAACGCAGGAGTCATCAAGCAAGGTGGACTCAAGCCAAACATCATCCCTGCGTATACTGAGCTGGAGTACTACGTGAGAACTCCGTCCAGAGCTGAGCTGCCCCTGCTGAAGCATAAGGCTGAGGATTGTATCAGAGCCGCAGCTTTGGCCACGGGTTGTCAGGTACGTTTAAGTCAGTGTTTCTCCAACTTTTTTTGAGTCACGGCACGCATTTCTGGTTGAAAATGTTCCACGTCACACGTTCTACACAAAAATGAGCCAATCAAATCATTTAGGAGACAAAACATATTATACTTTGGAAAACTGCTTTAAAATTTTGACTGTCACTGGTTGTGTTTCTTGGGCTTGTTTCTGAGCGACACTAGTAGGTGATTTTTTATGTTTTTTTAAGATATGGATCTCAAAAATATACCCACTAATTACTGAAATAGAGACTTTAAGCATATTTTTTATGTTTTTACTCAGCTATGACTGTTAAAAATACATCACTATTTTTTAGCTATTCATTAACACATTTTGGAAGCTTTAACTATCTTTAACTAAGTTATTATTTTGTTTATTTCTTTATAGGGACAGGGTCACTTGCTTTGGACTTGTTAACTTTCTTAAAATCTGGCAACTCTGATTTAAAGTCATAAATATTGTCAGTTTTTTTGTTTGTTGTTGATCTATATTGGCAACAACATCGGGGGGAAAAATAATTAATTGATGATATAAAGTCAAAAGTCTTTGGCCAAATACTGTACTTCCAAAGTTTACAACTAACTGTAATATTGAACAAATAAATAAAAAGAAATGTTAGAAATGCCATGTTTAAGCAATCCCGGATATACATCGTGACAAAAATATTCTGCCATATTACCCTGGCCTAATATACATACAGACATCCATATTGAGTGACCCTGATCACAATGCAAACAGGTACATATAATTGATAGAAATAAATTCTCGGTTATTCCTAATATAAAGGACCAATTTCTTCCAATAAATGTTACATTTGTCACCAGAAAGTTTCAATGAAAAAGTCTTTCTCTATGTCATAAATTTTGTTGACTACTTGAATCTGAGTCTGAGATCAAAGGTGCATCTTTAGTATTATCTTTATAGCTTTCTTTGCTCTGCTAGCATAGTTAACAATAGGTAGTTGTCAGATCTCCTCATTCCTTATGGTATATTTCTCAGGTAAGCCTCAATAAAACCCAAAGGTGAGCAAAGTCCAAGAATGCTTTGGATCGTTTTAATATAATCTATTTCAATTGAATATGTTCTTTCAATGACAAAATTGTGATTGTTTTGGTTGCACTTTTTGCAGAAAATGTTATTGCATAGATTGAAAGACCAAAAAGTGCAAATGTTTTTCAAGGCATATCTGGCACTGTCTCAAAGCACACCAGTGTTCAGAGGTACTCTGGTTGAAACTCACTGCTCTAGCCTCTCAAACTAAAATAAATGTGTACCCTAATATAAATATTTTTGCAATTAAAATGATTGCCTAATGTTTGTGCACAGGTTGAAGTAGAGTTTGCAAAGAACCAGTTTGACAACATGCTGAGGATCCATACACTGGAGCAGCTGTATCAGGCCAATGGCACTTCTATGGGCATGAACTTTACTGTGGATGAAGAGATCCTTGCAAATGAATCTGGTTAGAGAACTACACATTACTTTATAATCTTACACTCTTAAGAGCTGAGTTTTTTGAAATACTTAAAAATGTAACATGTTTGTTATTAATCAGGCTCCACAGACTTTGGAAATGTCACTTTTGACGTCCCTGGGATACATCCATACTTCTACATTGGAGCAGATGCTCTGAACCACACTGAGGAATATGCCGTTGCTGCAGGTAGACGTTACCTTATTTATACACTGGAAATATTGTATGATGTTGATATCATAGGCCTCACATTATTTTAAAGTGAACATCAATTAAACTCTTGAAAGTTGAGGCCCTGCTCTTTCGCCGGCTACATAGAATAAGAATTTACTATCGAATCAGTTGCATTTTTACCTAAATTTACTTTAAACACATGAAGCTGGTTTGGAATGAACCAGACAGACTTAAGCCCAAGAAGCTGGTTTGGAATGAACTAGATAGACTTACAGTAAATCCATGGAGCTAGCTTGCGATGAACTGGACAGACTTAAACGCATGGAACTGGTTTGAGATGAAACGAACAGACTTAAGCCCAAAGAACTGGTATGGAATGAACTAGATAGACTTACAATAAACTCGTAGAACTGGTCAGGCCTCAAACCAATGGAACTGGTTTGAACTTGACAGACTTAAACCCCTGAAGCTGGTTTGTAATGAACTGGACAGACTTAAAACCCATGGAGCTGATTTGGGAGGAACTGACTGGACAGACTTAAACTCAAGAGGCTGGTTTGGGACGAACTAGATAGACTTAAACCTATGGAGCTGATTTGCGATGAACTGGACAGACTTAAACTCATAGAGCTAATTTGGGGCGAACTAGATAAACTTGCACCCATGGAGATGATTTGGGATTTTGAAAGCCAAGAAACCTAAATGTCAAACATTTGTTTCTTCTGCAAAAGAACTGAAAAGACCTTTCAGAATAATATGATTTTTATGTAGTGTGTTCAGCTGTTATATCTGCTCAAGGTGGCTACTTTGAAAAGACCAAGTTTAGAATACATTTAGAATATACTGTATTTTGATCTATAAACTGTAGGTTTGCAACTAACGCTCATTTTGCGAAACAATTTGTTGGATTATTCTTTCAATTAAATAATTAGTTGTTTAAAATGCAGAAGTCACGTGTCTGAAGGATTTTTTTCTCAAATTGACCCCAAAAAAATACACATTTCCAAGTTTTTGTTGCTCAAAAAGTATTTTCTTGGCTTCTGACATGTTTTGGAGTCTGTACATGGATAATTTAGCAATTATTTGTTTACTAAATTAGTTGGCGATTATTCCCCCCAAAAACTGATTCCATGATTTCTTTTTCAAGTCAGATTGTTTATGGTTTCATTTTAGAGTGCTTCCATTTCAGGCACAAATAACTGGATAATTTTCTGTAAAAAAAAAAGGACAAAGTGTGATGATCTAAAACTTTTGACCCATAGTTTATACCTAAATAAGTAGAAGAACACTCAGCTATGTACATGTTGCTCTTCAGTAGACTAACTTAATCTAATATTCTGTTGCTCAGGGGATGACAAGGCCCAGTTCTACACTCTGAGAACTGCCAAAGCTCTCGCTCTGACTGCCCTGGATCTGCTGCAGAACCCGGAGCAGCTGGAACGCGTCAGGCTGGAGTTCACTCAGGCTAAAGACAAGGAAACTGAGAAGGAGCGTGCACTACAGAAGACTGCTGCTTCCTCCTGAACAGACACGGTTTTAATCCACCTCTGCAAGTTTTGGATAATGATCATTACGGTACTCTTTCTATTGAATTGATTTATTTGATTGTCTTCACTTTGAAACATGTCTGAATTAGTGTTTTTTTTTTAAATAAAGATCAAGTGGATGAAATAAATATGGTCCATGGGGTCTTTTTTTTAAATTTATAACTATTGATGTTGTCCATCTTTGAGTAAATTAATACTAAGAATTAATTTGTACACCTTTCAACTATATCTGGTCCATGGTCACACATAATTTTGTTTTGCATATAATAAGTTTATTTGAGAAGAGATGAAGATTAAATTGTGTTTTATCAATGTGTTTTAGGACATTACACCTGACTTAATGTTCTTTTCAGCTTACAATTGAATTAAAAAGATGGTTCAAACTAATCTGAGCACCCCTTCGTAAAAATCAAATTAGACGCCAGCTCTACTTTGGGCATTACGGTCTAAATGATGGATTCTATTGATTTACAATACAATAGGAGTGTCAAAATAGTGCATTATTGCAATTAATTAATTACAGACATATTAATCGAGTTAATTTTTTTAATAATTACATTAATCTATTTTGAAATCTTTCACTGGTGATGAGCAGCAGCAAGACAAAAATAAAGGAGCAGGCGAAAGTTATTGGACTGATGATCGGGAATTTTATGTTCAAAAACTTCTTGAAGTCTTCATTTTTTTGCAATATATTAATATTTCCCATCTGCAACTATAATGTAATTAATTAAATTGGATAAAAACAAAACAAAAACCCTTAAGTTTAGTGTTTTTCTCTGCAATTTTTGGGTGAAATTAAAAATAGATTAATTTGATTAATTAATTACAGACCATAATTAATTAATCTATCTATTCTAATCTAATCTATTTTTTCAATCACTTGGCAGCACTACAATAATAGTTTAATTGTGATAATGTATAGGATTGATATAAGACGTCCAAAGATGCTTCACCTTTTGCATTATTTATTCACTCCGCAGTTGATGGTGGGTAAGCTACTACTGGGACAAACTGACATAAGCAAGGGAGTCATATTGCACCATCAGCCCCCCAACCACCACCAAACATTTCTCCTCCTGCTATCCCGCTGAGGCCCCTGGGGTTCCTTCAGTGGTCTCCCATCCAAGTACTGCCCAGGCCCAACCTACTTTGACAAGACGGTATGAGCACAAAAAAAAGTGATTTCTTTTTCAAATCTAGTTGGTGTGACTTATATTCAGGTGCACTCAATAGATATATTCTTTCATGCCCTTATATTTGGTTTTATACATTTCTTAAACAATTTTTTTATATTTTTTACTCTTTGTATTTTCTGTGTTATATGTTGCACACTAGCACCGCAGCAAGTTCCTAGCTTGCGACTTTTGTTCTGTTCACTAACAATGGCAATGAATCATTTCTGATTCTCAAAATTCTGGTATATTTTAGACCTAGTTTAGTCTCATTAAACATAGGCCTAGTGAAGTCTGGGCTAAAATCTTGTGTTATAGCAAAAATCGTAGATAGTACTTATGGCGTGTTTTCACTAGGCCTGCTTTGTCCTACTTTTGTTGTGTCTCCATAACTCTTTAAAATACGGTACTATCTTCATTGCAACTGCCCACAACAAACTAACATCCATGGGAACACTGTGGTAACCATAGATTTCATCAGCAGTCTTGTCAGTAAGTGTCAGAACAGTCCTATCCATACATTTTACCCAGTTAAGACATACTGTACATTAAAAAAAGTTTTTTTAGTAAAGATATTCAAATTGAATGTAGTTTTTGTGACCACTCCCCTGAAACAATTGTCCATTTGTTTTGGTTATGCCCAACTGTCAAAATGGTTTGGCAAAACTTATGTGCCTTTATTCAGAACAACATTGACTTTGCTTTATTTTGGAAGGATGTACTCTTTGGTGTTTATCAAAATACCTTATATAATAATAAGTCAATTAGTTAGTTAGTTAGTTAGTTAATCTTTTGATTTTAATGTCCAAATTTTACATTCACTGTTGTAAATTCTCAGGGAAAAAGCCGTGCTTCATTGCTTTTTGTAAAATTTTCAAACAGTACAATCTGTCCATTAAGTTATCTGAAAATAAGAAAGCACTGAAAACTGTGGAAATCTGTGATGCATTTAATGTATTTGCATGAGTTTCTTATACAACCCCTAGCAAAAAAAAAATTAAAATTCTGCTGTTTAGATACATTTTTTTTCCTGATCTATCCTATCCCCTTCTTTTTCCTCCTTTCTTTTTCGTTATTACATTTTTTTCCCTCTCTATGTACAAGCTCATTGTATGTTGAAATACTTTTTACTTTCTCGCTCTACTTTGTAAACGTTTACTTGGAAAAAAAAAAAAAAAATCTGTTTAGTCTTGTTTGTCTAGGACCAGGTACTAAAAAAGTAAACAAACAGGGCTAGTGGAAACAGAGTTTAGTAGAGCCGAGTAGAGCCAAGTAGGTACTAACAGGGCTAGTGGAAACACCCCATTAGTGTGAAGAAAAAAAAAACACTTTAAAAACTATTACTGTAGCTTATCATTTACAAAAAAGAAAACGTTTTTGTGCTACTTTTTTTTGCCTGGTTTTACGTGCTTTTCTGAAAGAAGATAAAACATTTTTAAATCCACATTTTAGCACAAAGATTGCGATTTACTGTCAAGGTCCAGAAACAAGTTATGTCAAAATTAGGAACAAAGAGATTAGACTAAAACATGGTTCCGTTTTGTGAAGAGGCTAATCCTGGGATATTTGCAAGGTTTTGTTCGCAGTGACATGTTGGCCCTCTGAGCTTAGTTTTTGTCTGCATACTACTATGTTCCAAATTTGGTATAAGCCACTGCAGATGTCACAGCGGCATTACATAAGAATAAATGCATGAGCGGAAGTATCAGCCTCTGTAAATATGACACTAAATTGCTTTCGTCTTCTCAGAGTGAATCAATGCAACAGATTTATGAAAAATAAACAATTTAATAAAAACAGATTTGTAGTGTACATCTGAATAGTTCCAAACACAAAAAGTATTTCACATTTCCCTTCAGCCTGTGCATGTGATCCTCAAAGTAAACAGGAAACAGTGTAAGATCCATCAAAACAGGCTGATGATGTCAGAGATATTGAGCCCAACCTGCTATGTAAACATTATAAACTGAAAAAGTCATATTTTACACAAAACTGACTGCTGTGAGTTTTGAGCTTTGTTGAATTATTGTTTTCTTTTAATAAAAAAACCCCCAAATACCTCAACTATGTCTCTAAAGATCTGATGCTCTGTACCACACTGTGACATCATGAAGAGGAGATCTTAAAGGTGACCTATTATGTAAAAATCCACTTTTATTTAAAGTATTTAAAGAGCCTATGACATTTGACACAATTAACATCACTATACATAAGATTTATCTAGTTTGCCTATTTTCAGTGTTGGGTGTAGCTTAATTACTTTAACTTTGTTACTGTAATTACATTACAATTTTGAGTAACTTGTAGTGTAACTCACTGTAAAAAGTCACAGTGAAATAACTTCTAATTCAATTACAGTTACTAACAAAATACTTTTGTGACTTTTAAGTAAAATAAATCCACAATAGTGACGTTTTGTGTGAGATCAAACTCTTCAGAGACAGATAAGGGCCCATAATTATTTCTATTGTTGATTTTATTTCATTTAAGCCTCTTTAAGCAACTAATTTGTTGTTTATCTGGGTTTGAATCCCATTAAAAAAACATATAATCCTAGATTTAGTCGTTGTTTGCAACATTACACACAAAGTAATCCCAAAGTAATGTAACTAAGTTACTTTCTTAGGGCAGTAACTAAGTAGTATAACTAAGTACATTTGTAAAAAGTAATAAGTATAACTAAACTAATTACTTTTTCAATACTTTTCCCCCAACACTGCCTATTTTTAGAATATAAATGACATCACACTAGGCAGTTGCCAAGTAACTAACACTGGCCCATAACTCCTCTAAAGCGACAAATAATTTATCTAAATCTGTATTTTTAAAAAAATTGTATCTCATGGAGTCAAAAGTATATCTTGCGAGAAAATGGAACATACTTTCAGCTCCACCGTGTGATGGCTTCAGCTTAGAACCAGTTCCTGTTTTGTTTTTAATAAATTTATTTTATTTTATATGAATACTTGGAAATTTATTTTTCCAAGTATTCATCTTCCAAATTAATAAAAAAATAATAATAATTTGAAAAGCTTGTTATAAGCACTTTAACCATGTCCTAAGTGTCTCATGGAAAGTTACATTTGGAATGATTCCTGATATTTGAGTTACATTTAAACAACAAAAAGGCAGGTCTTACCAGTTCTGCACTTTTAAAAAACGTTTTGGATCCATTTTCTATTTTACAATGAACAAAATGTGAAAAATGTGAATACCTGGAAACAACACCATAAGTCTCCTTTAAAAATAGCAGTTCACATTTGCTCAACAATACACTATAAAGTTTTAACATTTGTTCAGTTGAAGTTGCCATAAAAAAGTTTGGCTATAACTTATATTACTTTATGACATCACAAGGTGGTGCAGAGTGTTTTCAGTGCAAGTTAGCAGAACTCAAAATGTGACTTAACCAAAAAAAGTCATGTCTTCAATAATGACACAATAATTTAACAAATAAATAAAACATTGTGTAAAATAGGCCCTTTAAGTTTTTTATCCATTTCTGGCTACTTACCAAAACCCCAAATGTTCAATTTACATATAATCATGGGTGTGACTGTGACTGTGCATTGCAAAGGTTACCTAATACGCTATGTGTAAAAACATGTACAGATTTCATCACTACACAAAAGACAGAGATGATGAAGAACCACTTGCACGAGGTGAGATTGAGAAGTCTTCCAGAAGTTTTCCTTCACTTGTTGGGGAACATGAGGAATCGAAGAGGACTGCTGGACTAAAGAAGTGTTACTGTGCGTGTCCAAATCACTCAACAAAAGAGTCTGTCCTCCCAGTTCAAAGTTCACAGATGTTACAGCAGGTTTGTCAAAGGTCTGTTCCAGTTACTGTCATTTTACTTCAATTTTGTGGCGTAATTGTTCATCGTTCCACCATGTTGAAATGTTTATTCTGTCTTGGCATAAGTTTCTGATGAGTTTTGTCCTCTGTCCTGGCTGTCACATGTAGATGGACCAGTAGACCACATTGAAGAAGATGTAAGAGGCGGGGAAGACAATCCGTGAGTACTTGTCAATGGCGTGTGTGTCGATCCACATGGAGTTGTAAGGACTGGAGCCCACGTGGCCCGTCACCTGGTCGTTCTCCATGGCCAGCTGCACCAGCATCCTCTCCCGCTTGACTCCGTTCTCCTCCGGCATGCCGTAGTGTCCCGTGGTGTTGGCGTCCACCTCGCTGTAGCTGGACGACATCATGCCGGGATGAGCCAGTCCGCACGTACAGGGCAGCTGAAGTCACAGAAACAACACAACTGAAGTGCACCGTTTAAGAACAGGACAGGGCTTTACCTCTTATTAGTGATTCTTATACTAGATGTCACATTCTACACATGTTCTAAGATAAAATGGTTGGAATAAATTTGGTACCATGCTAAGACACAGAGTGTCAAAATATTCATATATAGACAAAGCCAAGTTTAAACCAAGGGCCACAGACTGGTGGATATAAAGTGAATAAATTCCAGTTTTTCTCAGCTTTGACACACTTTTTGAAATGTGGTTGATTTTGATCACTTGATTCAAACTTTTCTTTGAACAAAGGTTGTGATGGTCAGATAGGATGACCATATTTTTTAAATTTTAAACTGGGACGACACTCAAGTTTTTGCAAAGGGTAATGAACATTCACTGAAAACAGCGGGTAAGTAAGTACTGTGTAGTCTTAAATTGCACTTAGTCAATTTATGGCTCATTCACACTCCCATATATTCTCTGAAGCTTCTTTTTTTCTCGTGTTTTGGTCATTTTCAAGCACGGTTTTCTCTATTGTGATAAAAAAAATCGCAATATATTTCTTCCTTCACTGTTGGGAAGTGTCAGTGGTCAAAAATCAGGACAACTGGGACAAATAAAGAAGATTGCCATATATTTGTCGGGACATGGGATGCAGGGCTTAAAATAGGGAATGTCCCAGTAAATAGGGACATCTGGTCACCCTATGGTCAGAACATTTGTAAGAATTTTCATCCATTAACACAGTTTTCAGACTCTTTCTGTAAAGTCAAATGAATGATAATACACGTAAGAACATCTTAAGAATGTGTGAGAGTTTTGATGGTAAAACTTACTTTTGACGGGAAAATTACGGCGCTCCATAGTACTCACGAAAAAAAATATATTTATCTCGTAATTACGAGATAAGATCTCGTAATTACGAGATAACTTTCTCGTAATTATGAGATAGTTTTCTCGTAATTACGAGATAATTTTCTCGTAATTACGAGATAATTTAAATGGCTTTTCCCACATTCTGTATACCCACACACTTCGTATAGGCTAAGCTAGTGACTTTATCCACAACTAGTAGTCTTTTCTGTGCTAGCTTGATGTTTCTAAATAGCTAAGATGTACTTGTGGATTTCGTTATGTTAAATTAAGTGCCTGTGGTCTTCACTGCAATGTTTCGGTCGACAAAAAGTATGAAAATAGCTAATAACGTGACTGTCAATTCACGCTACAGTTAGCATGCTATTATAAAGACGGCCAGTGTGTGGAGCTGTTCACCCACCAGAAAGAAGCTAGTGGTAATCGGCAGGTTTTTAAATAAAACTCGATCTTCTTGACTGTTGACAGTCAGTCTCACTCATCCTTAGAAATGTGCGGCAGTTTTTCTGTGGCTCCAGCGTCTGGTTTTCAATTTATTTGGCCATAAAGGAGAGAAGTGCTGCAACAGACTTGCAACATACGGGCATTTTTGCTGTACCCACCCACTCTGGGTGATCCATGCGGAAGTGTAGCAAATGTGCAGCATTTCTCTTCTTTTTGGCCAAATAAATTGAAAACTAGACGCTGGAGCCACAGAAAAACTGCCGCACATTACTAAGGATGAGTGGGACTGACTGTCAACAGTCAAGAAGATCGAGTTTTATTTAAAAAACCTGCCGATTACCACTAGCTTCTTTCTGGTGGGTGAACAGCTCCACACACTGGCCGTCTTTATCATAGACATATAATTATATATTAATTATATGTCTATGGTCTTTATAATAGCATGCTAACTGTAGCGTGAGTTGACAGTCACGTTATTGGCTATTTTCATACTTTTTGTCGACCGTAAACATTGCAGTGAAGACCACAGACACTTAATTTAACATAACGAAATCCACAAGCACATCTTAGCTATTTAGAAACATCAAGCTAGCACAGAAAAGACTACTCGTTGTGGATAAAGTCACTAGCTTAGCCTATACGAAGCGCGTGGATATACAGAATGTGGGAAAAGCCTTTTAAATTATCTCGTAATTACGAGATAAATATATTTTTTTCGTGAGTACTATGGAGCGCCGTAGAAAATCAACAGTTGTAAATGTAAAACTTTATTTTGCTTCTTTTGAAAAGCTGAAACTCTGGCATTCTGTGTAAGCTGTTTTGCAAATTGACTTTTAAAATGGACAAGTGTGTCAAGCGATTGAGAAAAACAGGTGCATTTATTCAGCAAAGGTTAGATTGCACAAGGCTTCGGGCTTAGAACCATAAATACAACAAAATGTTGGCTGATTGACTTTGGACAGGCAGATTTCTTTCACTGTTCATTGTAATTTAAACCAAATGGCTGGCCTATATGAGATTTTTTTGTATTTGCATGTAAGCTGTTCTTTCAACTCTTATGGTATGTTACAGACGTACAGTATATATTCAATGATCTATCTTTCTTTAAAACACCTTCAGGTCCATATTGGCTGCCAAGTTTAGTTATAAACACCTTTACTAAATCCCTGTTTAACACTCACACGCTCACGTAGCTTTCTCTCTCTGCGCTCCTGAAGGGTGGACAGGTAGTTCACGGCTGCATACTCAATGACAGACAGAAAGACAAAGACAAAACTGATCCACAGGTAGATGTCCACTGCTTTGATGTAGGACACTCTGGGCATGGAGGCGTTGACTCCGGTGATGATGGTGGACATGGTCAAGACCGTGGTGATTCCTGCACACACAACAAGACACTACCTGAAGTGGTTGTGCTAGTGTAGCCCTTAGACATTAGTGTTTATCCGAATGTCTCACCCAGAGGGACCCTGGCGGGGACAGCCCGGCGGTCGATCCAGAAGGACACCCAGGACAGCATGACCATGAGTGTGGCAGGGAAGTAAGTCTGCAGCAGGAAGAAGAAGATGTGGCGCCGCAGAGTGAAGTTGATGTATAAACGGTTGTACCAGCCTGGACACAGCAGAGGGACAACGGATCAGAGCTGAAGCTTTTAGAAGAAGAACTGCCTATCTACGTCTGTATAGGAGCTGATGGTTGGTACTGGTGGAAGGACTGATGGCGCAGTTTAGCAGCATCACTTTGGCAGCTTTGACTACAACAGCAGCTTATTGCCAGTGTGTTAATGGGCCCCTAACCCTTTACCAGAAATGTGTAAATACACAAATTAAAAAAAAAAAAAAAAACTAAAATATTTTTTAAAAGTGTAATTCTGTAATTGAAGCTCTGAGGTGACAACATAACTATTTCCACTTAGTAAAAACAGCAGCACTAAAAATAAAAATGCTTGGACAACACAATATTAATAGGCTACTGTTTTAAAAACAAATACACAAATATGGTTTCATCCAATACTACTTTTAATAATAACTTTTAATAACCAGAACCTCAAGTATTATTTTTGCTTTATTACTTGCAGTGTTTGAATGGGTGACATAAAAACAAACATAAGCCTAATTATAATAATTTATAATGAATAAATGGTTTATTTTTATATATATCTTCAGCAGAAGTGAAGTGAAACACCTGGCGCCTCAACCTCCGACCACCAACAAGGGTTAACCAGTAACCTGCATGTTATTGGTTGGTGGGGAAACCAGAGTGCCCGAAGGAAACTACCCAGACACGGGGAGGAACACGCGAACTCAACACATGTCCGGGCCCGCACGAGAGTCGAAACCGTGACCTTCTTACTGTGAGGCGAGAGCGCTATCTGCTCTGCCACCGTGTCATCAATTTCTATGTGCTATTTAAGCTGCATTTACTTTATTTATAAATATTAGAAAATGCATGTTATAAACTTTAATGTAATACATTGTTTTTACACTACAAGATAAAAATGCAGCAATGGGACTTGACCTCCCAGCCTGTAGCTTTTGTTCACGTGTGTGTTCAAACCTGTGCTGCTGTAGAAGACCAGTTTAGTGCCAGGCTGTAGCTTTTGTTCACGTGTGTGTTCAAACCTGTGCTGCTGTAGAAGGCCAGTTTGGTGGTGGTGTGAAACTCCTGGATGAGAAACTGGGACACAGAGATCTTCTCATCTGTATTGAGAGAGCGATTCCCTTCTTTCCAATACAACATCAGGTCGTCATCAGTGTAGGCATCTGAGAACAGAAAAAAAAAACACCCAAGCTTTTAGCAAGACTCTGCTCACATTAGGGCTGGAACTAACAATTATTTTAGTAATTGATTATTCTTTTGAATTAAAGATTTTCCCAAATTTGAGCTAAAAAGAAAATTGCCCTAGGATGTCCTGGAGATGCAGATCTTAGGGATGTCAAAAAAAAATCAGATAATAATTATTACTAAAACTGGTATTGAAACTAGATACTCATTTGATACTCATTGATACTTCAAAATATTAGTTTTAGAATAATCTTGAGCTTTATCAAAGCTTTAAAAACTAAAATGTTTAATGAAGAAAGTATTAGTATTTTGTTGAAAATATCAGTCTATTGTATATATATATACAAACTTGACATTGAAAGAGCATCATTCTAGTATCATATTAGTATCAAGAATCTTAGTATTAAGTTTAACAACAGGCTCAGACAAGCTAGTTTTTACCTAAAAAAATCTGTACTGACTACATCCAAATATAAGGTCTTTTATTTCTCCTTAAGTGCCTAATGCAGCTGTCTGATTGTCTGTGCTTGAGTGGTCACCTTGAGTGGTCTCTGTAAAAATATGTTTTCAAAGTTTAATTGAGGCCTCAGTTTTGGCCGATTTTCTCAGTGGTGCAGCCAGTCTGAGTTGAGGTGAGTCTGAGGTGGTTTGGAGAGAGATTAGATTCTTTTATCTCTCGCCATTCCTAAGTCTGCAGTTTTGATTTGATCATTAACATGTCTTGAAGCTGTATTCTTGTTCTATGACTTTGGCTGCAGCACAAGCTTTAATAAGTGCTTGTTTGTTTGTCAAAAAGAACAATATGAATGTCCTTCACGACGCTATGAAATGATTGTTTCTCGGTCGAAATACAATTGAGCGTCATTACATTGTGTGAAAAAGACGAAAACGTACCACGAAGTTTAGGTGAACGTTTTTTTTTGGTTGTACTATTTCACCCCAGCTATGCTTTTAAAACTAAAATAAGAAAATTTGCTTCCGAAATCAATCTTGAAAATTGGCCATTGATACTGACATCGGCTGACAAAACTCATCGACCAAAGAAAAACCCATATCGATCGTTCTCTAATTATTATGTACACATGTAGGTAAAATGTGTATGTTTATGTAAACTAAATGTCTGTATGTGTGCACACTGTGAGCGAGTGCAGGAATACCCACAGCTCTCAATCTCCAGGGAGCAGGTCTGTGTGTCCAGAGGAAACCGGCTCAGGTCCATGCTGCACATCGCCGTCACTGTTACCCTGTTAAACAAATGAAGGTTACTACTGCTGTGATTCTGCACACACTTAGAAATGTACAGTAGGGCTGGGCAAAAATCATCGCTCTGACAATCTGCTTTTGGATGAAATCGTCACATCGTGATTTCCTCTTTCTCTGTTTAATACATCTGCCTGTTTGAATACTGACTATTTTTTCCAACCTACTTCGGAGTTGCCAAGTCTGCTTCTTTATAGTGACTTTGGGCTTCTTTTTTAAAGTCTTTCATGACTTTTGAAGGTTGTGTTTTTTAGCTGCACTTTCAAGCTATAAAATGGGTGAATTTTGCTTTTTTTTCTCAGTTTTGACTTAAACAAATGTCTATTTCGGAATGGAACATGGATTTGTAACAATTTTCATGTCTAACAGTTAGTGTTTGTTAGAAACCTGTTTTGCACACGTTCTAATAATTGATGTTTTTAATATCTTGTTACCTTGTTTCTCTCTGAAAACAATCATCCTTTAACAGCTGGATGTAGCCGTTGCCAGTGAAGAAGGAACTTTCTGAAAAGTATTTATTAGTATTTATCTCAAAGGCAATAAGGAAAGTCAGTCTACAAAAATTGTGATAAAATTGAAATCATGATCTAGCTTAAAAAAAAAAAAATCGTGATTATAATTTTTTTTCCCACACCACCCAGCCATAATGTACAGCAACACAACAATCTTTCATTTAATCATCTGTTTTACAAAAAGAACTGTTCAGGTGGATAGTTTCAGCCCCAGTCCACCTGAACGCGCTCTGCCCAGGCCCAGCTCCACCTGAAGCGCTGAGGTCTGAGGGCTGCGGGACAGATTTAGTTTGTAGCGGAGATGATAAATGAAAATACATAATCCCGCTCACAGGATCAGCGCGGCCGTCTGTGGGAGTCTGCGGCCCCCCTCCCCTAACTCCCACCCACCCCCAGTGGAGTGTCACTGTCCAATCTGCCCCCTCTCCCGCCCCCAGATTAACCCAGCCATGTGATCAGCGCCTTATCTACTAGTTACTATCCAACTCTGCTGTTCCGTATGTGGAGCCGTGTTCGTGTCTGATGGAGCGGGCACGTGGGGCTCAAGTGTATGTGTCGCATGATGAATGAAGATTAGACTGGTGCTTTTATCCTGATTATTAGCCACCTGCTTTCACTCATATGTCTCTGTCTTATCGTCAATATCTATATTAAAATGGGACAGTGGGCTGGAGCCATGTGATGTGCCCGGTGCCAATTGGGCGACTGCGCTGTGAGTGGAGCGCCGGGCTCTGGGCCAGCTGTTCCTCTGAATGTGGATTACTGACTGTGCGCTGCAGACCCGGATGATTCTCCAAAATTAAAAAGGTCGAGCTGCCTTGCATTAGCGCCGGTAATTGGCACAGCCTGATCCTGAACACACGTCTTGTGGAGCAACAGCTGGTGAGCCTTTGTCTTGGAGGGCCAACGCACCACTAACACCGTAACCTGCCCCAGTGAGCTCTCCACCTCTTCTATCTGCTCCTGGCAAGAGAGAAAGGATGTATTCAAACCGGACAGGCCGCTAATAGCAAAACGGAACTGTGATGGTGATTATTTGGAACCGGACAGGAAAACTACACGAGCATAACTCTTGTTGAGCCAAAAGTGTCATGTCCACAGGCAAAACAAATGTATTCCTTTGTTGTCGCGGCAATGACTTGTTTGCTACAAGCTTGTTTGCTAACAATAGTTAATGATTTAGGACACTTTAATTGCAACAGACAGACTCAAAAACATCTTTTTAAGGTAATAAGTTCAACTGTGTGTGACCTCAGTGTCTGTGATCAATGTGAGAGAAGCTGAAGTCTTGTTGTTTATCTGCTTTTCTGACACTTTTTAGCTGGTTTTCTCTTTTTCCATGTCAGTTACAAACCCAGATTCAGGAGAGTTGTGGTGGGTTGAATTTGTTCCCAGACTATAGTGTGTTTTTCCTGTTTTAACTTTATTTTGAGCTCTTACAAGAGAAATGTCTTTTCTCTCCATTGACTCTCATTTCATGCCACTCAGTTCAAACATTTAGAATGCTGTGATGTCACCTTCTTAACCTTATTAGACCTAAATATAATGGAATGGTGCATTCCAGGCAACTGGGAAATAGGATATTTCCCACTTCCCACTTGTAAAAATGCACTGGAATGCCACTTGAACTGGTAAATACCACTTGTGAACCAGGACTTGGTTGAGGAAGTCCCACTTCACATATGAGCTCAACAATCACCACAATAAATGAATCTGGAGGTTTAGCTGCCACAAAAACTGTGTAATCATTGATTACAAGTTATTTAATGTTGCGTTTGTTTAGCCTCAAGGCTACCATTATCTATAATGTTAACATGAGTTGATTCAGTTGGAACGTTGTAAACTGGGAACTGGTATTTTTCAACTTGAGGAGATTTTTTGGGGGGGTAAAGACATACATTTTTATAATGATTTTAGTTCAACAAAAATATAAAAACAGCGCTTTCCTTCCAGTCTATTTTTTGGCTAAAAAGTAACTTTAAGGAAACATTTGATCCCTTCAGCTTACTCTGCCTTATGCACTTTTTCCTCTTTCTGCTACAAATGAGAATTTTTTGCTGATATGAGTAAAATATTGAATGTTCACGTGCATCAGCAAGTCTGCGATCTAACACTTCTCTAAGCAGCTCTGTGTTTGTGAAGAGCTAATGTTACAGCTCATCTTTATAACTTCATAAATATTTATTTACAATTAAAAAAAGATAATACCAGTGATAACTCTCCGACCGCTGTTAGTGGGAGATTTACTTTACTATTGCTTTGTTTTTTTTAGTGTATTACTTGTTTACTTTACAACAAGTAATACACAAAAACAACAACAACAAAAAAACATCTTATTTAAGCATAGACAAGGTAAGTTGAACTATGTGTGATTTTCAAAGTCTGTGTCAGTGAGGAATATGAGAGAAGCTGATGTGTTCTGCTGTTCTATCACTGTTTACTTGATGATAGTAATATCAGTGACATTTAAAGCCAGAATAGTGGTGGAGGACCGGACTGCCAACATTGGTATAACAAATTCTGCTTATTGTGAACACATTTCTTCAACAGAATTTATAAGACCAGTACACATAAAAGGTTTACTCCACCATAATAAACTTGTAACATTTTGAGATTAAGTCGAAGTTTAAGAAAGTAATGATTTTACTTGAAAAAAAACGTATTAATACATGAAAAAAAGTCATATTTTTTCCAGAGAATAAAGTTAAAGCCATAAAAAGAAGCTATTTTATAGATTAAATTTATGAGAATGAGATTGAAATCATAATTTTACAAGAAAAAAATATATACATATATTATCAGGACTTGAATGAGTCATATAGATTTTTATATTTACAACGATGTTCCATAATCCAAATTACAATTTTAATATTGTAAAACTTCACGTTTTATATTGAAAAATTGCTTTTTATGGCTTTGACTTTATTCTCATAACGCTGTGAACTTAATCTCTAAATGGTACAAGTTTATTGTCGTATAGGTTTTGGTCTCTTAAACTTCATCATGCATTTCTGTTCCTCAAAAACATGACATGGGTCTGATTAAAATGGATCGTGGGCTGCATTTGGCCTCCAGGCCACAGTTTGCCCAGGTCTGCCCTAGCGTGATGTCATCATCTATAAACAGGAAGTAAATTTGTAATCCAAAAAAAAATGCTAGGACGAACTTGCAATATGTGTAGTGATATCTGAAAAATAATTATGTTAACTTTGTTTTAGTCACTTTAAGTATTTTTCTTGAGGATAACGAATGTTTAGCATAAGGAGGATAAGAAAGGAGCTAAAAAAAAAGTTCCTAAGATGTGACCACAATACAGTTCTCGCTCTGTGTGAACACGGCTATAATAGTGTCTGGAACTAAAAAAAAGCACAAGGAACTGAAAAAAGTTTTTACTGTGGGAAAGGGTCAAATATGTAGCTACAATAGTTTTTTAGTAGTGCTTTGTGGAGAAATTTGTCTCCATTGACTCATTCATTTTTGCCACTTGCTGCTGACATTTAGAACACTGTGATATCATCTGCACAATCTCTTTCAGAATAAGGTGAACATGTCTGTGGACTCTACAAACATCCGTTCATACGATCCAATCTCGCGTGTTGTAAGTGTGACTGACCGGAGACTGTACAGCACTTTCCCATCAGGATAGACCCGCAGCATCACGTTGTCGGTGGTGGTGTCGTGGGTGAAGGACTTTTTGGAGTGCACGAAGAACATGTCGGGGACCCAGATCTTCTTGACCAGCCGCCCGTCAAACGTCATGCTCTGGTTGTGGTTGCTGTGGAACGACAGGCGCTCGTCCTTCCAGTAGTGCCGCAGGTACAGTGTCATGGTGAAGTCCTTCAGAGGATGAGATCGTGTTAGACAGGTTTCAGTAACGTTCTTCTGTTCACTTTAAACATACACAACACAAAGGATGAGTCTTCTTTTTTTTCCAATATCAATTTAGACTGACAGCTAGATTTCTATTCTGGTTGCAGCTCGCACTTTTTGAATAAAACACTGCCATTTAACTCATGCTCTGGTACCTAATAATATTGTTTGTCTTGTGGAACAATTTCAAATAGATGTAATGACAGTTGAAATTAACCCGTCTACAGGCTAAATGCAGCTAAATAAAAATAAGGTCAATATGTCCTTCTGTGAGTACCGGTAATTGGGCTAAATAAAGCTAATAAAACACATTTAGCGTATGTCCAGTATTAAAGGTTGTATGGAGGATTTTTCAAATCCAACAGCTGCTTGTTGTTTTTCAAACGATGCACATGTGTTTCTCCTCCCAGAGCCACACCCTTCACTGCAACTGGACCAATGAGTTACTTAGGAACACTGAGGGTTTGTTTGACAGGTTAACAGGCCAATAGATAACGAGGTACCTCGTTATCTATTGGTCAACGTTTTACTGGCCTCATCATGTCCACAGTTTATATATTTTATAATTCTTTTTTGTTTAGCACAAGTACAAGGCTGTTACAAATCTATGCAAATGTTTTTGACCAAGACTGACGACAAACATTTTTTGAAAATCCTCCATACAACCTTTAAACTGTAATATTACATTTTACTATATTGTTCAAGAAATATTTTAGGGAATTTGTATTTGGGCTGTAGTCGACCGAAGAAATTCTTGGTCGACTAAAAACATGTTGCATCGACCGATTAATCGGCTAAAAAGGGAGCGTGGCAAAGGCTCTGAAGCTCGAAATTAGATACTCATTTGAACAAATACGGAGAACATTAACAGGACAAATATTTGAACAAAATCTGATATAGTAAACGTTAGTATTGTGACAACTCTGCAAGAAACCTTCTCAAAAAGACCAATAATATTCTGTAGTTCACGCAAAAACTATAGTTTATGCAGAAAATGAAGAGGAAACAGTGTGTTTCTATAAAAAGTCAGTTCAGACCAATCATTCTGTTACTGTTGAACACAAATTCCTTATCATCTAAATCAGGCATGTCCAAACTGCGGCCCGGGGCCAAATGCGGCCCTCGGATCAATTTGCTTTGGCCCTCAGACTTATTCCTAGATTGGCCCGAATTACAAAAAGGATAGTTTTTAATGTCAAATTTGAGCAATTCTTCTATCATACTTGAAAAAAACTAACATTTTAGTTTCTTTGAACCTTAAAATGAATAATTAAGGCTCTATTAAAAGTGTGGTGGTTCATTAAAATGAGGTCAAATGCAATGTTTGGAATGGTTCACTTCACTGGTGTGAAATATATGGCCCTCCGCTCCATATAAGTTTCCAAATGCGGCCCACTCTGAAAAAAGTTTGGACACCCCTGATCTAAATAAAAGAATTAGTAGACTAATACAATTTTGGTCGACCAAGACTCCATCGACCAACTAATCGACTAAACAACTACAGCCCTAATTTGTATGCACTTTTCTGCATTCCGGAGCATTTTTGGTTTTATCTCACATCTACAGCCCTGGGCTGCTGTGCATTCTGGGAGCTGTAGTTCAAATTGTTGCATGCTTTTATCAGGAAGCCCCCCACTATTAATAATAATCAGAAGTCATCCCGCGGTCGACATGAAATCATCTTGGGAGCCGCAAGTTTGACACCCTGATTTAACACTTTTTTTATATATATATTATGTAACAATCATATCATACTTAATGTAATCCAAAATATAACAGACAAAAAAAGAATTTATTTCAACAACAATCTAATGCACAAATATTCTGACATTAAAGTGATTAATTAAAAAAACATAAAATCTAGAAATGTGTAGACTAAAAACTACTTCCTGACTGCTAATTTGAAACAACATAATTAGAATAACAAGAGTCGGTCTGTGTCTAATCTTGTCTTTGTCACACCAAACAACAAATGTGACTCTTTTTCTTTGTATCACAGTTTTTTTTTTTACTTTGACACATTTTTTGAAACTTGGTTTAGTCTGATCACTTAATTCAACCATTTATTTGAACAAAGGCTGAGGTGAGAGCATAGTTTTCAGACTCAGAACAGCTCACACAGATCTCATGTTGGCCATAACTGTCTGCTTTATCAACACCTCAAATATCACAGCAAAATAAAAACCAATGAGCAGCTAAAATCAAGGGCTACAGCTCAAACAGGAATAACTGTCTGAGGTGAGGGAAAAATCTGTCAGAATGTAAAAAACAGACTAAATATATTCCTTGTGTGATGTTGTAAATGACTTGCTGTATATAGACATTGCACATCCTGAAGTGTTTTCTGTCTGACATCGCTCTGTCATCTTTAGCAAAGTGTAAATATTTGAACATAAAGTATAAAATACAGATTACAATGTAGAATGTAAATGTTTTAATATTTTCATCCAGATTCTATTTTTACAAAGCGGATTTTAGATAAAATACAAAGTCATTTGTATGAAGTGTGATACTTATTTAAAAACCAAACCTTTGGTCATTTGTTGATGAAACCAGAACTAAAGTTTCTGTGCTTTAGAGTCAAATGAAAGACAAAACACATGGAAACACATGAGCATGAACATTAGTTTGGGAGCTTTAATGGTAAAACTTGCCTGTGTGAGATGAAAATTCAAAATCAGTTTTGAATGAAACTTGGATTTTTAATGTGTTTTGTAAATTGACTTTCAGAATAGAAAAGTTTATCAAAGCGTTTGAGAAGTTTGAGAGTCTTGTCAGTTATTTAGTTATAGTCAAAAGAGTCACTGCACATGCATTTATAGTTCAGGTAATTGAATTGTAAAAACTACACTTTAGTGTGTAGAACTGACTGACTGTCAAACTGTCAAGCAAGACTACGTAATTGTGTGTGAGCTTATACAAAAATCTGTCAAAAGTTGCTGTGTATGACAGATTACACTTTGTTTTTAAATATTAAGGGTTTTTTCTATCAAAGTGGCCTAACAAGTCTAGGCTTATTATACAATCCTGAGCTGAAACTATCTTCATCTCCAACTTAAGCCTCAACTCGTTCCATGACAAAAATAAGCCTGGGTCTGAACATCGCTAATTCAAGCTCCACTTCACGACTTCACAGAGAATGAGAGAGAAAAGTGTTTAAATGATCTGACAGAAACACGAGGAGGCATAGTGCGCACAGACTATAATAATAATAATAATAATAATACATTTTATTTATATAGCGCTTTTCTAGACACTCAAAGACGCTTTACAGACAACGGCAGTTAAACAAAGGTACAATACATAAAAACAGTTAGTAATTACTACATTAAAACATTAAAAGCACATTTAAACAGATGGATCTTCAGATTTTTCTTAAAAGTGGTGAGGTCGGTGCAGTCTCTGTCCCAGAGGGTGGGGCAGCGATGGAGAAGGCTCTGTCACCCCAGGTTTGGAGCTTGGTCCACAGAAGAGTCTCAGGGACCATTTCCATGATGTGGTTGTCTCGGTCAGGGCCTTAGCTGGAGGAACAGGCGCAGCTGAACAGATGACACAGGTCCAAGTGGATCAGATGAAACTTCTGTTGTTTCAGTCGATGATAAGGCCATCCCCTCAAAATATTTATCTGAAAAATCTTCTGCTGCAGCAGAAGTAAAAGTTCTGTAGCTTTTCAGATGTCCAAAGCTAGCAAAGTTAGCATTCATAGCTTCATGTCTTATCTCCATGGTAACAAGACAAACAAACAACTTCATTCAAAAAATCCTAACTTGTGTCTGTTGAACATCACAGGGTTGATGAAAGAACTCCAAGAATCAAAACCATCCTCACTGCAACGTCCTCTCCTGCTTCAGGTGTGAAAGTCTGACAGTCCAAAGCTAGCGTAGGTAACATTAGCTTTTGCATGGTCTCCATGGTTACGAGAAAACCAGATGTCTTCTTTTCACAAATCTGACAGTTCTTAGCTCATGTTTGTTGAACACCAGAGGCCACACGTCTTAGTTGGTTGAAGTCCGAAGTTTTCTTGCCAAAAAACTGAGCTAAAACCAAAAAAAGTTTCAAAAAGTATAGTTTGATTTGCAACGCAAAAGTCTGATCCGAAGAGCTGCTGCCCTGTTCACTCTGCGGTCAAAGACAAGGAGGCTCTTACGCCAATCTAGGGATTTAACATCATATTTTTGAGTCGATTCTAAACAGTCTTTAATGCAATGCACAATTTTTCACAGCACACGTAAAACTAGTCCCACTACGAAAAGTTGCAACGCAACTCTTCACAAATGCATCTAGAGCTGACCAATCAGGCGCGTCTGTCCACAGCGAGAGTGGCTCTTGGTGCCATGTGAATAAAAAGTTTATCAGTTGTGTTGGAAGTGTGCAGGAATAAACGTGATTTAAATCTGTCTTTAGATGTTTTTGGAAACAAATCTAAAATAATGTTGACAGTTAGCCTGTTCCTGACCAGGTTTACATCAGCTACATTACATTTACTACAGCACCTTAGAGACAACTCTGGCTAGCCATGTCAGTGGAACAGAAATGAAGAATTCATAAAATTCATAAGGCTCAGGCTTTGGCATTATCTCGCCTAATGGAAAACCCCCATCATGTTCATCACTTTGTCAAAAGAATAAGAATGACTTTTAGTAAAAATCAGATTACATTTACCTTGTATCTGTGACAAATATAGGTTTATAAAATCTGAAATTAAAATGCATGCGATAATATTACATGCAATTCCTTTAATCTGTCAATTTCTTCAATAATTGCAATGTAACTGCTGTAAACCTTTTATAAATATTTACTACAAGGACAATCATACCACGGTCAAAATTAGTTTGCAATCTGAATGTAAAATTTTGAAATGTAATCATCATTTCTCTTTACTTTGTGCAATCATCATTTCTCTTTACTTTGTAGCTAAAGCGAATGAAAAATAATGATTATCCCAGAAGAACAACAGTGCTGCCATGACAAAACAACACTATATCCAGGTGCATACACTAACATCTAACACTTTACCATGTCCACTTCAGATATGGCGTCGAGACTTTCCACCTGGACATCCACTCCCACCGGAACTGCAGGGCCTGAAATGGAACAAAAGCAGTTACGCAATGAATGAATGAATGAGACAGATGTGGTCCAGGTGCTTCCCAAACCCACAGATTATCTCCGGCTCAAGGTCGTAACCCCTTTTTCCAAACCTTTTTGTTTTAACTGTAACTTGAGCTCATTTTGATCCAAATCCTATAAAAGCTATGCCGTACAGATTGCCTAAAAAAAAAAAAAACAAAGCCACAGAACAGAGTGATAATCCTGGATGATATCATGCAGTTATTGTCCCAAAACAAATCTTTAAATAGGGAGCAATTATGAGTATTTTTTTTTGCATGTTGACTGGTGATTTTGTGTTTGAAAGCAGCAGATAGCAGGCTTATTGGGAATATTTCAATAAGTTTATATTTTAATGAATTTAGGTCAGTACAACAGAAATGTGTTCAGGTTTTTACACAGAAAAAATAACCATCTTAATAGGGCAAAAGGTTAACAAATATTTTTATTTTGTCCTATGTTGCGACAATTAGAATTGCAACATTAATGAACACATTTTGTAAACAGCAAAAGGTTGATCAGCCAGCCCCTCCTACATTCTGCTCAAATACAGAAGGATCTGGAACCAAAGACAGAGCCAATCACTTTTTCGTCTAAAATCAGGACGATCCAATCTCAAAACGACATGAATGTATCGATTCTTTAAAACCTGAACAGCAAACCGTGTTAAGAGGCTTCAGGCTGAAAAAAATCCTTGCACTTCATATTTACGATAACATCTAGTTTAGGTATCATTTCTGAGTTTTCTCTGATTGATTCATTGATCATGTCTTTGTCAAATTGTCTAAGTGTGTAGGAACTGGCTGGTCAGGCAAGCAAAAGGTGCAACATTAGAAGAACCTTATTTTTATTCCCAAATTTCATGTCTTATTCTGTCTAAAGCATCTAATTCTGAAGATTAGATTTGGGAAAACATAGTTTAAAATGCTTGTGATTCTTTTATTAGTTTGTCAGTTCATTTTTCAGTCTTTTTGTTAGAGATGAACCAATCAGCCTTGATTTTGGTCCATATTTCATCAGACAGGCTGTCTAGATCAGAGGTTTCCAAACTTTTCAGACCAGGACCCCCAAAATAACCACGTAGTCAACTCGCGACACCCATGGAAAAAATATTATAGATGTCTGTAATAATTTTAAGTTGGAAAACCATTAAAATTGGGTTAAAATGCATTTATTTTAGTATTTTATTGCTTTATATGACAACAGTTCTGTCAAATATGATGCCAACAGTTAAAAAAACAGCTTCAAAACCAAAACTGGTCTAGATCAGTGGTTCCCAAAGTGTGGGTCGGGACCCCTCGGGGGGTCGCGAAGCAAAATCTGGGGGTCGCGAGATGATTATGATTTTGCATTTAATTAGTTTTTTGGGGAATTGGGATTATTTAAAGCAATACATTATCAGAATAAACAAGATTAAGCCTAATTTAAATGGTTTTGCAACTTAAAATTAATACAAAAGTATATAATTTTTGCTGTGGGGGTCGCGAGTTGGTTGCACGTTTTTTGGGGGGGTCCCGGGCTGAAAAGTTTGGGGACCCCTGGTCTAGATGGCTTAAGCCGCAGAAGTCCTGTGCACAGGAGAGCACACTCTCAGTGATCAGTTGAGCTCCAAGTTAGCTTTGGAGAGAAAGGACGGTAAGACTTGTTTTATCTCTCCCCATTGTCTTTAAGTTTTAATGTAGTTCAATGACTGTGCTTTAAAGGGGCACTGTGTAAGATTGAGAGGAATTTTAATTATCACATTTAGTCCACAAACATTTAAATCATATTTATTCTTTACAACATGAATACTTAAGAGAGCACTGTTAACCAATCCACATCAATTGTGATACATTTATACGTATTTGAAATGTTTTATTACGGGCCGGAATGTGGATCATTGACGCTAGATGGCATCATGCTTAATAGGCACAATGCATGTGAATGGCTCCCTCTAGTGTTCAAAAGTGGAAATCACTTTGTTTGTTTGTTTTTCTTACATAGTGCCCCTTTAACACAGAGATAGCTTAGTTTGAACTTTTTTTAATGGTATCTCATCCCATCTATCTTAAAACTAAATTAAGTAAATTTATTTATTTATTTATAAGGATCCCCATTAGCTGTACCCAAGGGTCAGCTAGTCTTCCTGGGGTCCTTCTATGGACTCTTTTTGAATCATTTAGTTAGTTAGTTTTATTTAAAGCAAGAAATGGAAAAGCATTTCCAAAAAAAAAAAAAAAAAAAAAAACCCATTCTTTATATTAAAAAAAAAGTTTAAGGCAACATATTGATATAAAATATATATTGTTTTAAAATATATATTCATAAATGTATTTGTATTTCGCTTTGGAAAACGTTAAACACTGAGTTATCAATATGAGGAAACAAATTATGAGGATATTTTCTCCCAGATCTGTGTCATACTTGGAATTAGAATGAAACTTATTTGCTTTATTGAAAAATGTTAGATTAAGAGCGTCCTTAATAAAAACTATAATATGTGTAGACATTTTTATTGTATCTCGTCCAATTGTCCCACATGTTGATGGGGCCATGTTGTATCTTTAGAGGTGTTTTCCCTCGTACATAAAGTCTCTGTTTTCTCCCTTGTTGTGTAAATATTTTAAACACAATAATTATTTGAGGTTTATGGTATATGTGATGTGATATGATCTCTTTTGTCTAAAAATGCACTGAGCTTTTTCTCTTCCGATGCCCCTACTCGATTTTGGCTTTAATTGTCCAAACTCAGCTAACTTGTTCGAAAATAGTTTGTTATTTAGCTATTTTTTATATAACATTTTGCAAACATTATCTAAAATTGGATATACTGCCCATAGGTGTATAAACTATGTACAGTAAATTGTCTATGTGCTTGTATTGGCGCACCTCCGAAGCCTGGTCTCATGGTGAAGTCGTGGTCGTTGATCCTCAGTAGATGCTCTGATTTGGTGCCCCATGCTTTGGTTATATCTGGACTTCTCTTACCCACCGGGCTGCAATTAAAAAAACAATATATTCATCACACAGTTTACTCACACTTATTACAATAATGTGTAAGAAAATCATTTGCTGTCTGCTACAACCTTCCCTGTCAATTGTAGCCATAAATGAAACTAAATTTACCAAAACAACAAGAGCTAAGTAGATTGTTTGACTAAAAAATATGAAAAATGCTACATTTTATCACTTATTGAAACATTAAGAAAGGAAAGTCTGCCATTATTTCTTGAGTAATTACCCAGAACTAAATCTACAAACAAAAGAAAATAAGTTTTTGTAACATTTTGAAAACGAATGAGGGCCGGATCATATCTTTGAAGGGCCGATTTGGCACCTGGGCCTTAAGTTGAATAGGCCTGACCTACACGTTTCTCTGCTCTGAGCTGTTAGCTAAATTTTATTGGCAGTTAAAATTGTGCTCTCACAAAAATTGAGCTCATATTTAACTTATAACAAATATATGAAAAAAGTAAATAATGAATATAGCTTATAGATGTTGTTTGTTCTTGCATACAGTTGCACAGAGACTTCTAGGCATTTTCTCAACTCAAACTGGAGAAGGAGTGCCAGTAAAATTTTGGCCAACAGAAAAGAAATCGGCCTTGTTACGAGGGCTGGGCAATATCGTGATAAAAATCAAATTGTGATTTCCCATTTCTCTATTTAATTTATCTGTTTGTTAAAATACAAACAATTATTTCCAATCTACTTCTCTCAACCTCAGAGTTGCCAAGTTCATTTCTTGATAACAAATTTGAGGGTTTGTTTTTAACAGTCTTATGAATTTTGAAGGTCATGTGTTGAGGTTTTTGTGTTGCAGCTTCAAGTCAAGATGAATTTTAGAATGAAACATATATATTTTAGCACATTTCCAAAAGTTGTTATTTACGTTAGAAATACCCAAATAGTATTTAGAGATGCACCGATCCGATACTGGGATCGAATATCGGTGCCGATCCAGGAAATTTTGCTGGATCGAGTATCGACTCCATGATATCGGTTCAGCCAATATCCTAGTTGTGTTTAATTGGACATAATGAGTCTGATTTATAGGCTGATGTTGATCCAGAATGTCTCATATTGTTTGACATTTTATTCTTTCTTTCTCTCTCTCTCTTTCTTTCTTCTCTTTTTCTTTCTCTCTCTTCTCACTCTCCTCTCTCTTCTCTTTCTCTTTTCTTTCTCTCTTTCTTCTCTCAATTCTCTCTTCTCTCTACTACTCTGTCTTCTCTTCTTTCTTTCTTTCTTTCTTTCTTTCTCTCTCTTTCTCTCTTTGCGCTCTCTCTTTCCCTCTCTATCTCTCTTTCTTCTCTTCTCTCTCTCCTCTTGCTCTCTCTCTTTCCTCTTGCTCTCCATCTCTTTCTCTCTTTTTCTCTTTCTTCTCTCTATTTCTCTGTCTTCTTTCTCTCTCTTTCTTCTCTATTTCTCTCTCTCTCTTTCTCTCCTCGCGCTCTTTCTCTCTCCTCTCATGCTCTCTCTCTTCTTTCTCTTCCTCTCTCCTCTCATTCTCCTCTCTTTCTCTCTCTCTTTCTTCTCTTCTCTCTTTCGCTCTCCTCTCTTTCTTCTCTTCTCTCTCTCTCTTCTCTTTTCTCTCTCTTCTCTTCTCTTCTCTCTCTCTCTCTCTCTCTCCTCGCGCTCTCTTTCTTTCTTTTTCTTCTCTTCTTAAGTTGTTCAGTTTTGTCTTGCAGCATAAATAACACTATATGATCAAAAGTCTTGTGTTTTGAAAAGGAAAAAAGAGCTACAGTATTTCAGTCCTTACACAAGTATCGGTTGATATCGGGTATCGGCAGATGCTTAATTCTAAAGTATCGGGATCAGTATTGGAACTGAAAAAGCTTAATCGGTGCATTCCTAATTGTATTATTAAATTTATGGGCTGAGGTCGCTTGTCCTTTGATTTTTTTCATAGGCTTGGTCACGTTTTTTCTGAAAATCTGTCAACACTGGTCAGTCTTTGTTCTGCTCTGTGTGAGTGACAGCGGGATTTAACCAATCACAGTAAAGTAGGAACTTTTAGAAAAAGCAGATGATTGTATTCACCTCAAAGGCAAAAGACAAAAGTCTACAAGAATTGTGATCAAATCGAAATTGTGATCTGTCTCCAGGAAAATTGTGATAATAATTTTTTGCCTTGTTGCCCAGCCCTACTTGTTACTTATTGGCCTGTTAGCCTGTCACTCAAACTCACTATGTTGTCAAAGGGCTGTGGGCAAAAAGAAGTGCCAGTGCTCTTATTTACATTTCGAGTCGCTCTCCTTTTAACGTGGGGAACCTGCTGAACACTCAGAGGAACCATCCTTTTTAGAAGTGGTGGAACTGAGTACCGGTGCATCTGATGAATCACAGTCAAAATGAATTTACTTAGCCTTAATATTTTCTTTCTGTATTATCTAAAACTATGAGCTACAAAACCAATGTAGAATGGGCATGTTCATAAAAGTGAGAAGCAGAGACAGTAGGAATACAGGACACACTTGAGAGGCCAAGTTGGGAAAGTCCAAGTGGGAAAGTCCCGGAGTGCAGGTGCAGGGGATAAAATTGGGAACTTTGCCAAAAAAGAAAAGGGGAAAGTCTGAATATTAATTAGTTGGCACGTGCCACAAATCTATAGGACAGGGTCAAGTTACGTAAGGTCTGAAATTTGAGATGCCATGGAAGAGTATAAAATGCCCTGTATTCCTTTGTCTGGGCTGCTTCTCCGGGGAATTTTTCTTCAAGCAAAACTCTCGTGAGGGTTTAAGCCATGATTGGTCTGCGCACCAATCTGATTATATATTTTGTCATGGATGGAGTTTAAAATGGACATTAAAGACTGTATTGAGTTGAATTGCTTTGAGCTGTGTCTTCCTCATTTGTGTCAAGAGAGAAAGCGTTATCCAGAGTAAATTTATGATACATCACATCCATGCCCATTTAAAGCGCTGACTGAAGTGGAACACGGGTGTATCGTTTGAAATACATAAAACCGCAGCTGGATTTAAGATAACTGAACATTTTCTAAACATTTTACATTATTACATCATACAACATTTTCATCCCAGTTTAGCCATTTTTATAAAAGTTACTGCTAGAATGTTGAGTCTGAAGGGACGTTGATTAAGTTTAGGAGAACATGAGTAATTGGTAAATTTAGGAAAATGACTTGAGTAAAGGGTAAAGCCCAGTTTAGCAACAGAGGTAAACTCATTACCATGGCAACCAGCTCACTTCCCTATCACTAAACCCTACATAAACCTTTTAAGTATTTTTTTTTCATGTTGCGTTCAATTTATGATGAACTCTTTATGTATTTGCATTTTGATTAAATCTCCCGTTCAACCAAAATAATATGAAATAATCTTAAATAGCCTACTTAAAATGTGAGGTAGTAAATTTGTTTATAACAGGCCTAGCTGTGAAGTAAACACAATAATGCTGCCGAACAAATATAGTTTAAATCTGCATAAAATCCAAATGTTTTTAAAGTTGAGGTAGCTAACTTTTTTACTTGTAAATTAGTGAACTTTGTGTTTTCTACTTTGTGAAAAATTGAGATCACGGAGCACTGTCTGAATTGAATAATGAAGATTTTTAGTTCCAATCTAGAGCCGAATGCTGCTCTCTGATTGGCTGAACTTGGGTGGTCCTCTCTAGTTTCACTTTGTTGTCGGTAAAAAACAATTGTTTTTCCATTGTTTTCAAGTAAAACTTTTGCCTTTCCACTCACAAGATGGCCGCCTCAACTGCTACGACAACAGAATCAACACTTTTTCTAGTAAAGTAAAAATGGATTCAAATAAAAAACAATGGAAAATTCACTTGCCTCTGTATTGTAAAGTCATCAGTTTAGAAATCTGCTACTTTTATTATTTTCTTTGCTTTATTTATTCATAAAACTAACAGGTTTTCATTTTTCAAACAAGTCGCTCATGTAAATTCTTCTGAACTCTGCATAATACTAAAGAAATAGTGACCTGGTAACACCTGAGCCTTAGTCTGCTGTCACTGTGTTTGTGGATCACAGGACAATAATCTTATGAAGTTCCTAATTCTGAAGGATAAGAATGGATTATATTGGGCTTAGTCAAATACACGGAAGAACCCCGCCGCACGCTGCACACAATAGTCTGATTAAAAATGTTGACTGCGGCTCTAAGTCCACTTTAATCTGAAGAAGATGGCTCTAATTGGACCAAAAAGTCTGTTCCTACCTGCCAACCTTCCCGTCGGACTCCTCTGATGACGCCATCTCTCTCTTTGACCTGAAACAAAGACCAAATTACACAATGGAGTTATGTAAGTCTCCTGAGTTAACTCGCACAATAAAAAAATATGGCTATGTAAAGATGCTTGTTATTTTTCTCCAACTCAGTTATGCCATACTTTACAGTGGCGGCTATGTTAGCAAAAATTATATTTTAAAATATTTGCCACGACCCTTTTCGTCCCGGAAAACCCGTTCCCTTTTTTTCTAAATGAAATGTAAATGAAGGGCTATTTTTTGTTATTCTTTTTAAACACATACTATCGTCATCCACAAGCCCTATTCTTTACCCCACAATCGTTATTTGCGTTTTAGCAGTTTATCTAGTGTAATACAAGAGTTTGATCTTTCCGTTTAACCCTTGAACGCATCATCACAGGTGACCTTACGTGCCTTGAAAAAAATACAATTTTTGGCGATTTCTTAAACAGCACTTTTCGTTATTTGTTCATAAACAGTTAAATAATTCAAGAATAAAGACTGTTTAGATTAAAAACAAACTTTTTACATTATTATTTTCAATGTGTGCATGTTCTAATCACACTTCCGGACGGATCGGGTCTGCCGGTACGAAGGGGGACGCAACAATATTTACTCCAGGGATTTGGGTAAGGTTAGGCTTAGGTTAAGTTAAGTTAATTTGGTTAAGTTTAATTTGGGGAAGGTATGCTAACCGGAGAGCGGCAAAACTGCTAAAGATGTAAAGCATTAGCATTAGCATTAGCATTATTAACTTTTACCAATACCAGTGGTTTGGACACATCTACAAAACAACAGAACCAAGACATTAAGGACTCTGTATCATTATGGATTTCTTTTTTGTGAATGTTTATGTCCCCGAACCATAAAGTAAATGCCTGATATGCTGCCTTAATTTTTTAGGTTTGCCTATTTTTGAAAAATAGCACTGATTGCTCCCTCATGTCGTAAGTACTACTGGGAAACTGAGAAATAATTTTGATACCACTGATTCACTTAACCAGTTATTTTAATATGCCCGAAATATAATGCAGACAGAATTTGATCACAGGGCTGGGTGATATTGACAAAAATGAATATCTCGATAATTTTTTTTGGCAAATCTCGATTAGGATATTCAGACGATATGTCATTCCAACAGAATAAATGTTCAAACATGTCTTTAAATAAGTATGACTGTAATATGACTGTATTGGACCTAAGACGTGTTCTACTCATCTATTAGTTGACTAAAAAAGGACATGCCTCATTTTCAAAACTAGTAATACTTCAGTGATTTGGCCAAATATTGATACTAAATAGCTATGTGACAGAGAAAATGCATGTCAATGAAATTAAATGTTAAAAAGATAATAAATTTGCAGTGTGCTTTCAAATTAAGTGGCAGAGTGGAGAGCGCTCTCGCCTCACAGCAAGAAGGTTGCGAGTTCGACTCCCGCACATCCCGGGCCTTTCTGTGTGGAATTTCCTAGGTCTTTCTTCCTGTCTGAGTGGTTTCATCCAGGCACTCCGGTTTCCCCACCAACCAACATGCTAACCTGGCCAGCCAGATGTTTTATCTTGCGATATTTGTGAATTCACAAACACGAGATAAACCATCTGGCCTTCCAGCCGCCCGACTGGTTTGAGTCCGAAACGGCGGTGGTTCGGCTCACTCACGTCACAGCAGAGTGGTTTTAAGGCCCAATCACGTTGTAGCAGGGCGGGCTAACACGGGCTGTTAGCGCCCCAGTGCCACCGCCGAGTCTAATTCAAGATGGTGGCTTCCGTGGATGCACGTGTTGTTTGCAGCTTTTGATGCGGTTTTAGTAGAAATATGAAGTAATTTCTTTTTGAAAGAAGAGCAGTATGTGTGACACTATCCCACACAGACATTGGATACACCATTACGAGTTGTTGCTGTGATTGGCTAAGCTCAAATAAGGTAGGCCGCTCTCCCAATCAGCTCGAAGTATTTCACTAAACGCCCCACCTTTTCCCGAATGCCTTCAGATAGTAAAGTCCCAAATGGATATAATGAGAACTCAGATAGGAGTTCAACTCAGATCCATCTGGTGTGAGCCAGGTTAATAACATGCAGGTTAAGGCAGTGATTGTCGCGGAGAACGCTAGTGTGCCTTGAGCTACTGCCAGGTGTGTTCCAAAATGTAATTGAAGTATTTGTCAAATTGGACTGTTTTGAACAACATTTTCACCAAGAATAAAAGCAAAACAAGCACCATTTACTAGATTAATGAATAATTTGAATTTACACTACTTTTCTAACAACAGTTTGTTTGCTTCTTTATAGACATGAGCCAGATTCCCTTTCCTTTGCTTCTCTTTACCCTTACAGCTAAGGAACATTCCAAGCACAGTAATATAAAGAGCATGCAATAGGCGCTCAACCGGAAAATGGATATAGTGCCCCTGTAATAAACAATATTTACAAAATTAAATCATTTTCTTTTCCAAAGTCATTAGATACATATGTCCATATTTGAGTAGATGGAGTGCCGTGAAATAATTTCAAACAAAAAAGTGTGCCGTGACTCAAAAAAGGTTGGGAAACACTGGGTTATTGAACACTTGGTGGTGATTGGAGGCTACTGCTGTCACATTGTTATATACAGACATAATCTATGTACTGATATTTGAAAGTTTACTATTCCTTTTTTTTTAAATAAACAGTATTCTCAGTATTATTTTTTTTTTTCATATTTTCAAAACCACATTCACAATAAGATCTAAAATTCAATATATCACCCAGCTCTATTTGAATGTCATCTTTATTACCACTTATAATCTTTTGGACTTGATTTACATGTATTTGTCAAGATAGGTGTGTTTTTAACATTTTTCTTTTCGACCACAAAACCATTTGAATTCATCACACTGATATTTACTACTTCACAAATAGAATCTACCATCTCTTCCATAGCAAATGACGGCAGCATTAGTGCACTGATTTGTCACCTCAGATGCCCCCATGTCATAACCATGCTGAGATAATGAGGAGAGATTGTCTCTCTGAGCTGAATCTAATTCTGACCAACTTTAGTAGATGTTTTCTCTCAGTAGGGCAAGGAGATATGGCATGACATTTTTATCACAATATAAAAGACAATACTTGTAATAGTGATATAATTGACGACACTGTACATGTCAAAGATTACCTAAGCATGTAATTTCTAACATTTTTTTTTTCAATTTTTGTTTGTAGTTGTATTTGTATTTGTATATCATCAATAATATAGTTTTTTATTGCAATGTTATTACCAACCATCGCCCTATATGCCCTATGTCCTAGTTTTACTGTCTGCTCACAGCTCAGGACGTTTGAAAGACTAATTGCTATAGGCTTGATGACACAAAAGTCAAAGGTCAGGACCACTGAGCGCCTGCGTCGCTGGTGGACCTTTAGATAATGTAGGACAATAGAGGAGCGTTTTTAGTTTAGCTCAGTGTGGGAGCTTTCTCCTCACTGCTGTGACTCTTTGTCATTTGTTTGATGATTGTTTTGTTTTTAAATGAGATGCAGAAAGAGGGGTGAAAATAGCATGCAATGAAGGATTAATTTGTGTTATTGACTTTTATTTGATCAGGAAAGTTCAGCTGAGATTGGAATTTCTTTTTCAGAGGAATCCTGGAGGATTTAGAAGAGAACATGCAAACTCCACCGTAGCAGAGTGGACACCACTTTTGACCTATTACAAGAAGGTGGCAAGTTTCACTCCCACACTTCCTGGGTGTTCCTATGGAGTTTTCATGTTTCTCAGTGTGTTCGCACTCGGGTTTCCACCACCAACAAAAACATTAGGAAACAGTCTTCAGGTATTGTTGTTCTGACCAATAGCAAGAAGATCTGGAAATGTGTCCCCGAGGCCTGCACTGTGGTGCTCACTGCTCCTGACAAAATTCCCACAGAGACAATGAAGAGTTAACCTTAACCTTAACCTTAGAAAGGCTCCAGGTCGCCTGGGAGTTGAACCCAGAATCTATGAAGTACAAGAGCTAACTGCTGCACCACCATATGCACTATATGTGAAAGAGAATATATTCCAAATACTCATAGTATCTCAAGCATTCTGACTGTTGCCACAGAAAGCAGCCTCTGTACTCTCACACTACTCAGACATACTGTATATAATAGAAACACATGTGCTCACTAACTTCAAAAATTAAAAATGTGCTTAAATGTCCCTCAAACCCACCTCTTGGTTGAGGTAAAGGGACAGTATAGAATGGGAACGTGTGATTAAACTCACAAACATTCACCAGTTTAAGTAGGTTTCCTGTAAGCTCCATTTAAAGGAGACAGACTTTTATTCAACCATAACAGGGCTTTCTTGAAATCAAAATGGCAAATTTTCTTGTACTATTATCTCCTCCACAAAATATCCTGTGATTGTCTGCGTAACTTTGTAGTTTAGATTCATACATATATTCCAAACAAGCATGTTCACTTAGTAATTAGTAGTTTTGTGATTTTTTTTTACACTTAGTTATATTTTTAAATTACAAACCACAACCACAAAGTCAGAAAAAAATGTGATAAGATTATTTTACAGAAATAGGTTCACTGACTTCCTTTTTCCAAATTACAAAATTGACAAGCAGCCATACCTACTTTTAATAGGATTTCATAACAATCAGAGGATAAAGTAGCATTTTAAACCAAAGCATGTGTTATTTTGAATTTTAGTTTAACACATAATTGCAGCAAAGTAAAAGAATGAGCAGAAACTAATAATTCCTAGCTAATTGATCTCTATTTATATCACTTTTTCTACCTTTCAAAGCGCTAGCGGTTTAAGTGTCCTGCCCACAACAACAATCCACTCTAGTCATCCCACTGTGTCTCCCGGTCTCCCATCCAAGTACTGCCCAGGCCCTGATTTGCTTATCTCAGTAGGTAGGACCATAGGTGACAACAGGATTTTTCTATAAGCAGCTGAGCCTCGATTGCAGGACAATACAAGATATTTGCGTGGATCAAGGTCAAAATTCATTAACGCTGGTTTTCTATTGTAGGTCCACCACTTCTCCAATAATACATATAAATCTCATTACATGCCTCTGACTCTGCAATCGAAATCAAACAGCTAAAAGCACTTTCGCAAACCAAAGTGAGGTTTTACTGCTCTCAAATCACTCGTTATTTAAACATGGCATCATAATGGAGTTGTGAACAATAAAAGTACAGCAGATGAACCGTGCTGGCACTCGTAAACAGCTCTGAGTGAGTAGTCAGATGGCCTAAGCTTCTCAAATTTGATTTTGTCGACAGATGCCTAGAATAAAGACAAAATACGACGGGATTAAACCAGTTCCAGCAAATTCCACCTTCCCCAAAATGCCTTTAATTGCTGTTTTTCCTTTTTTTCCAGGATCAACTCTCACCACAACAATAGCAATAATTCAGAAAGCACATTATCACAGTCAGATTAGATTACATCATCAGTATAAGTGATTTTCAAACAGACACATGCCACCTTTTTACTGCAGCTCACATTGCACGTCCATCAGTCATGTAGGCAAGTGATTCTAGCAAATGGTGGCACTGGAGGTCTACACTTAGAGAATGTAGCTTACAGAAATATACAAAAGTAAAATTAAATTGAATTAAGAAAGGGAGAGAAAAAAAAAGAAAAACTCTATAACAAGTGATGAAATAATAGGCTTTAGGCAAAGATGCTGGAAAAGGCTCTAGATAAAACAATCTTATTAAAGATTTATCAGTGGCTGAGTTCAAAGCGTGAGCTCCAGCTTATCACAGCAAAGAACAAAAGAAAACATTAGTCCTGCCCCAGTACACATAAAGAAAATCCTTAATTATCAATCTAGGTGAAAATGAAGGCAACACGTATAAATATGCATCATGGAAAAAAGGTTCAATTAAGATTTAGTAATTATGGTTTTCATTTTTCCCTTTCACGCTTCACAAGTGTCTGTCAGCTCACCCACCTACACAGCAGAGCTAGACACATCTGCATCTGTCCGTGCTCTCTGTCCTCCTGAGACTTCTAGCCTACAAAATGCTTACTTGGAGTCTTTATGTGAGAGATCTCACCTGACATGTCTGTAAGGCTGCAGCGGGGCTCCTGCACGCTTCTGACCGCTGGCCCCCAGTCCCATCAGGAGCAGGAGAAGTACCAGCACATCCGTGTGCATGGCCGCACAGAGCTCCACACACCTGCCAAAGCTCTCACAGGGGCCGCTCAGTCCGGGCCCGGGTCCCGCTTTGCTCTCGCGGACATAGCCAGCAGTATGCACGGATAGCAGCTTTAATCTGTGAGAGGAAGAGTTCCACATAAATCCTAAGCGTCAGTGCGCGTTCATCCTGACGCACAGAGGGCGGAACTAGCGCGCGGAGTCTCTGTGCCAGAGTAGCCCTGTTGTGACTGACCTGGTCCACTTCAAAACCAGGAAGTGGTCCCCTTTTTTTAAATAACTGTTTGGAGATGTTTGGAGCTCTCAATGAATATACTAGCCTATCTCTTCCATGCAGGCCGAACTAACTGCAGCTCAGTTCAGGGGGTCTCTCCACTCTGTGTTTTGTTTGGGCAACAGTGAACATGCTAACATGTTAACTCTTAACCTAAGTAAAGCATTTTGACAAATGTAATGTAGGTATGATTCATTTACAGAAATAGTTAAACTTCACACACCACGCGGAGCCTGCCTCAGTGTAGCCTACTGCAAAAGTTTGTCTCGTTTTGACTTCACAATTTTAGCTTGTGCTTTTGCGCCACCTATTGCATAATGTTTGTCACCACAGGGCATGAAGTAGCTCCAGTGAACTCAGGACTACAAGTACGCCCAACGTGAGTATGAGCTGAACACGAATAATAGGGTGTTTGTTTATGAAAGGATAAATGACACATTTCTTTGGTGTGGATGATTTGTTTTTTAAAAACTAAACTTCCACCTTTCCACCTTCAAGTATAAATATATTAACAACCAAACCTTGCCAGTTTATATTGTGGTGCATATTTTGCTCTCTCTCACCCATCAGGCTTTGGGGTTTGGGGGCGTTGTTTGTTCTTAGCATTAGATTGTGTGTTTAGACCTTTTTGTACGACGGCATGTGAAACAAACAACACTTGTTCTGGTTTTCAAGTGTCATTTCTCTTACACTAATACACTGTATATATCTGATTATACAGTCTATTCTTCCACCACAGTATTGTATTACTCATGATAATAAACTATAAGTCTATTGTAGGAGTACGACCTGAAATTCTAATACTGTGTTATACTTTTGCTATGCATCACGGTGCATATTTTGAGACTTGAGACACACGAGATAAAACAGCATAATTAGATTTTTTTTTTTTTTTTTTTTTTTTTACATTGTTTAAATTTAGTAACTGCAGACACACTGAGATTATGCTTTGTCAGATAAAATGGACTTTCCCTTCCTGTAACAGCTCGGGAACATAAGTGGAAAAACTGGACTGGCATTTCAAAAAAGTAGCATATCACATATCCTACATAACAATGTAGCCTATTACTGCATATTTGACTACATTGTTATTGAATAACAAAACCCTTCCTTGTTGCGGAAAATTCTAGGAACTGTGTACAACCATCTTGGTAGGCCAGCACTAGAAAAGAATTTTCATTTTGAAGTTTATCATGGATTTGTAGTATTCATTTTCCCAGTGTGTGATGCTTAACTTTTCTCTTTTAATTATCATACCATAGTATAATTCTAAATCATACACGGGTGAGCAGTGAGCATACTAATATAGTTTGTATTGTGTCTTTGAAAACATACATTGCTAAAAATTAAATGGAAAATAAATTAAGGATAAGGACTTCAGGAAAGCAACATTAGTTGACAACATTCAGTTCAAGATTTGGTAAAAAAAATTAAGTAATTAGCAAATCCTGTAAATGTGTGTGGATCTATGGCTTACATACACACACAATATATTCATATGATCATGCTGCACAAGAACAATGCACTGCCCAGGAACAAAGCATTTCCTCTCAAATATATGTAGGCTGTTTATATCCACACAGCTGTGACTATGCCCTGACTCAGTGATGCACAAGTGATGCATGTGTCCTCCAAAGAGCACAATTTGTAAGTTTGAAATGAGCAATTGTAAAGTAGCCTTGAGCAAAGACAACATGTCCTTTTAGGCCCACATTTAGCATAAAACTTTGGTAATGTTTTTTTTTTGTTTTTTTTTGCACTTACAGTTGTACTGTTTTATAGAGCAGTGCAGGCACTTGCAGTGGTTCTAACAGTGCATGCATGAGTGGTGATAGGATGTAGGAGACAACAGAAATGTTCTCCACTCATAAAGTACCACATTCCTCAAACGTGCATCAGTCAATCAACCAATCGAAAATACAACTTTAAGAAGGTCTAAGTCAGTGGTTCTAGAAGTGGGGTTCGGGGAACCCTGGGGGTGCCTGGGCCATAATGTTAGGGTCCCCCAAAAATCTCTGATAACACTGAAACCTACATTTTTTTTTTTTTTATAACATAACAATCCCAGACACATGTATTTGATAGAAACATTACCAATAAAAAAGTAATTAGGTAAAATTAATATTTAACTTTCATTTCAGTTTGAAATTTTTTTTAGCAACTTACTGTTACTATGATGTCACTGTGTCCTTGAAATATTTTTATACCATTAAGGGGTCCCTGGCCTCAGAAAGTTTGAGAATCTCTGGTCTAAGTAAAAGCCTATTGACCACTCTCAGTTATTCATGGGTGTTAGAGTAATAAAGTAACCTATGTCTTTCTTCAAATGATGGTTTATTATTTATATTTCAGCACAACAAAATGATATATTATATATTTATGTAAAAAGTTCTATTCTAAAACATGAAGATCATATAGCCTACTGTAAATCTCTACACAGGTAATGCTCATGCTTGCTTGTTTATTTCCATTGCAAATATATCTTCAGATGTCTAATTGGATCCAGATCTAAATGGCAAATGCCTAATGTTTCAGATAGGCAACTGACTGTGCCACATTTTATTTCAGTTTCTTGTAATGAAACTGAAATAAAATTGAATGTTTTGTTGCAACCTTTGCAAATAAACACATTTCAGGTCAATCTAGTCACAAACTGACTGTCTCACTACAAAGGTCAGTGTCATTTTAGAGACTGTGACATTGATCTGTCCTCTCAGAACGGTGTGCCACACTAAAAACACCAAAGCAATCACACTGCTGCTCTCCTCCCTCAAATCCTCCATTCACCTTCTCCCTATGCTTTTTTAGCAAGTTTTGTTTGAAATGTGGGAAGAGTTTATAGTTCATGCATTTATAAACACTACTTTAACTGTGAAAACCATTGATAAATGACATGAAACTCTGATTAACAGTAACAACCATATTATAAATAATTGATACTAAATAATCGAGCAAAAACAAACACCTCCTGCCTTGAAAGCAAGTTAAAAAAATAAAATAAATAAAAACAACTAATCTTATTTTGAAAAGACACCGCCCTTTTCCTTCCTGTTTACGTTTCCATAATTTACGTCAGACATATGGTAGTTTCGGTAGAATTTTATCAACAGCCAGGAAAATCGTATTTAAAGTATTGTCCTCTCCTGGGACAGAGGACAGTGGACGTCGTGTGTTCGAGTCTGCCACGGGGATACAGAGTGATTAGAATATCTTCCTCACATTAGAACATTAGGACCAAATCACAGGCTAAACGTCTACCGCTAGCTAACTCGCTAGCACCAGGCTAGCATTCGGATCAGCTGCAGCCGGGGAAATGGCTTCTAACATGGAGCGTAAATACAACCTGAAGAGTCCAGGTGAGCTGTTATCACAATTATTTAAAGTCTTTGTGAGTCATAATAGGACACGGCCTCAGTTAAGAAAGTGTCATCTCTACTCACATCACTTTAGTTTGAAGTTTCGAGTGTATTAAGTTCACTTTAGCTACCTCTACTTCAAGCTAGTTATTAACGCATTGCTAGCTAATTCTCATGCTTTTGCTCAGTACGGCAGTTTACGTTAATTGATTTAGTTATTATATCTTCCAATGGTCGAGGTGGTATTTTTGCCAAATAAACACACACGTATCTTCAATGTTGTTACTAGCCACTATGATAGTTTAGCCTTCAGATGACTTGTTTTGGGTAGACCTCTTGTAGCACATACCGTTATAGTTAATTTCATAGACGTGTATTTCTTTGTGTTGGCCTCAGAAGCACACTTTGAACACAACGTTACATTTGACAGTGTTGAGGTTATGCCACGTCTCGTTTAGGTAAGCAGGTGTGTGTGTGAGCAGCTGCGCACCTCCCACACTCATTTCTTATTGAAACTTTCACTTCTTCATTCTGGCACTGCGGAGAAGACAGCGATTTGATCAGATTTCAGAGTGATATAAATGTAGCCCTTTTCTACTTTTGCCCTAGGAGTTCAAAAAGTTGAGACCCATCAGCTCAGGATCGTGTTGTCATGTGATTTTTTTCCCACTTAATGTGCATGTGAGGTTTTTATTATTTACATTTTCATTGTATTGATTTAGTAGGACAATGACTTTAAGCACAATGGCAGAGATGCTTGTACCAAACTCTAATTTCCACCTTTAGTCCTCAGGGGGAAGCGGTCAACATAATATTTACATATACACTCAATACAATTTAAAATGCAAACCTGTACATGTAGCTACTTAGGGTGTGTTCCAGGCAACTGGGAACTGTGATATTTCCCACTTCCCACTTGTACAAATGGAACGCCACTCAAACTGGTAAATACCACTTGCGAACTGGGACCTGGTTGAGGAAGTCCCACTTTACAAAACAATCACCACAAAAAGGGAATCTGAGGAGCCTTAACTGACACAAAAACAATGTAAACACTGGTTATGGCTAATTAGCATTACTTTTGTTTAGCTAAAGGTTAGCATTAGCCATAATGTTTTAGAGTTGATTATGTTGGAATGCTTTGACCTGGGAATTGGGTATTTTTGATCTGGGAAATATCCCAGTTACCTGGAACGCAGTATTAATCCAGTTTGCATTCCATACTCATACAGTATATTTCTATTCAGCCGTAAGCAGAACACAGCTAGTAACACATTCATATGAATACTTACATTCACATCTTACAATCCTTTGGTTCATCATCTCTGCTAAAAGTGCACACATTTAGTTTTCTACAAACCATGCTTTCATTGCTGTGGTGAAGTCTGTGAGGCTGCTTGAGCATGTTAAATTACCAAAGTTTTGCCCAATTTATGACATTGTTGCTAGGAAACGTCTTAGTGTGATCTCATTCTGAAGAACAGAAAGTACATTTTTTAATCATAAACTGGAATGAAATTTGTACAACGTTTACTTAAATTTATTTTTAATATTATAATTTTAATTTTAGTTTTAGTGAACTGAGTAGTTCACCTGTCACAGGCATTTTGATCTAATATTTCACCAAGGAAGGTTTTAAGTAAGAACAAAAAAAGAAAGTATTGTCCCATAACATGCAATACTTGAACCTAAACTAAGACACCCACAAAGTGTTCAAATATTTGTTTTAGCCTATCGTTAGTGGCTCATTCTAAAGTATTCAGTGTGATAAATGTTTGTTTTAAATTTGAGCTTGACTTGGGAAAGTGCATAAACATGATATACTTCTGTCTTGCATGTGTGTGGTAAAACAGGACTGTGAATGAGTTTGTTGTCAGTTAAAAAATCTAATGCTTGGTTTGAGAAAATGATCAAAATTGGCCCAGTAGTGGCCTTGTATCTTGCCAAAAGCTGCATGTTTCTTCCTAGTGTGTGTATTTGAGCCTATTGCTCATTCCAGAGAAACCGCTACGCCCCGACTCTGCTCACACTGTGGATAACCTCTGGTGTTCACTCCACATGTTACATAATGTGATGTGAGAGCCGGATTATGACTCTGCTCAGAGTGGAACCGCCCAACACTTTCTGCCAACGGGCCACTTCGGATTTCTCTGATAACTTACCAAAAAAAAAAAAAAGTCAGGGTGGAATGTTATTAGTTTGGTAATGGTAAGTCTACTCAGGTCAGCACTCTTCTCCAAATTGTTCAAACTGATGAGTCGTGGACTCTGACTCGGAGGCACTAATTCTAATTATAACCGAACCAGCTCAGTATGTGCTGGACGGTTGTTTAGGCCTGGACACATCATTAATGACACCAGATGTTTGTTTATCCAAACCACAGGGAGCAGTTGACCCTGGACGCAGCCTGTGTACTTCCACACACTGCAGCATATTGTGTTGTCATCTTCTAATAAACGCACTCACATCCTGAAAGAAGATGCATGCGCCTATCTTCAGGCCAAAAACAAATGACTAGCAGTTAGAGCTTTGTACAGACATTTTTATCTCAACATTTTTTGTATTCTGACCAAAAAAAATCTTGATCCACTAAAGACATGTCCCGTCAACCGATTAGCTGACTAAAAAGTATGCTTGGCACAAGGCTTTGAAGCTGTTAAAAGCATTGCAAATTAGTGCTAAACTTGAATTGAAAACTTGACCAAATTTGATATTTTCATTCTGAAAGATTTGTAGAAAGAGGCTGCCCCCCTACAACAAACAGTGGAAACAAGTCGAAAAAGCACCGTTGTCAGTTAACTACAAGAGTTTATCACTGTGAGAAAACAAAAGAAACTCGATCTTATGACCCATTAAAGTTACATTCAGGTGAGTGAAAAAACAACGAGAAAAAACAATCTCTCAAGCTTCAGGAGCCAGACGTCTGTCAGACCGGGTTCAGACCTGATTAAAACAGCTGCTCTCGTCCCGTTTGGGTTGTTTTATTCAATAAGTTTCAACCAGCTAAGCAGATGGAGAGCGTGTCTTTCTGCTTAACTCATGCGCAATAGGGCGGAAAGTGACGTAGACCGAAAATCCCTCTAAAAATTTAACGTAAAAGGAGCATTTTGACTCTTGTGGTATCGAAGATCGTCAAGAATCAAGTCTTTCCCTTATTATCTAAGTTGAGTTGAAATGTTTGTATTTGTGACAACATTATAAGAAAAGTTTTAGAAAAAAAAGAATAGGAAATTCATCAAAGGAAGATCAGACCATTGATTCTGTTGCTGTTGAATACAAATCCTATAAATTAAATAAAAGAATAAGTTGACTATAAAACTTTTTTGGTCGACTAAGACTCCATCCATAGACATTAAATAGTTACTATATTTCTATTCTATGGACTCCATCTACCGAATATTTGACTAAAGTGACTAAAACACTCATTTGGATAATGATATTCAAATGGTATAAAGTGCCTATGACAATCTGAACTATTGATTTCACTTAAACAAGTTATTTTAATTAGGATTTTACTTATTTTACCATTTTCATCCCAGTTTAGCCATTTTTTGGATTCATTAATTTACTTCCTGTTTACAAATGATGATGTCACGCTAGGAGGTTGTCAAGTTAGGCAAAAACTCCTGTAATGTAAACATTTTTTAAATTTAAAAATAGACTAGATAGAACACGGTCATTTGTTAAACTTGTCTTATGAGTCATAAAACATAACATAACTTCACTTGAAATCAGATGTAAAGGTGCCACTTGATTTGAAATTAAGATGAATCTATTAACTGATCTTTTAGTGAAAAAGTCAGTAATAAAAATAAGGATATTATTCAGGATATTATTTTAAATTCAATATATTGTCCTGCTTTATGAGGAGAACTTTTGTGCTTCCAGTCTTGTTCACAGTTTACATTTGCTGTCGATAAACTAACTCTCATTCTCGTTTTGTGACTGCAGCGGTGAAGCGGCTGATGAAGGAGGCGGCGGAGCTGAGAGAGCCCACAGAGCACTACCACGCTCAGCCGCTTGAGGTTTGTCCAGCCCATCACGTTAAAAAAAATCTTTTCTTTAACATCTCTCACGTTCTCTCAAACACACACATTTAAAGGATTTTCAGAGATGGATGTGCGTTTATACTGTGCCTCTTGTGTTAAATCTAGAGCTGCAACAACTTTTCGCAACTAATTGTCAAATAATTTAGTCGTGGAATTATGGCTTATTTACTATCCACAGACTCCCAAGCCTGTCAAGTGCTGAGAGAAAGTGTTTTAGGAATCAGACAAAAGCCCGTCACTGTAATTTCCAAACTAAAAGCCGCTACTTCTTTCACAAGCTTCGAAGTCTGCGGCTTATATAACAATGTAGATTAAAACTCATTGACTTACTATAAACAATTGAGATAAATTACAGTACTTTAAATATAAAAAAAGTTTTTCAAATGGAAAAACAGCTACAATGTTATTACTTAAGAACATACTGTCTGAGTTGAGCAGATTTTACTCGCTAAAGGTGATTTTTTTTTTACAATAAAATAACTTAAAATCAATTTCCCCCAGCACAGATATCTTTTGTTAATGTATCCATTCAGCACTGTTCTGTATTTGTCTAATAATGTCCTGTTTGTTCACCAAACTCCACTAAGTTGTCTGTTGTGATTGTTAGCACTGTGGCTAACTGCTTTTAGCATACAGACATGTCTCGCTCCTAATAGCTGTGAAAAAAGATAAAAACATGTCGTGGTGAACAATTCTGTCGACTCAGAATGCATTAGCTAAGTGAGCGAAACATGTGACTGATGTAGGAACTTTAAAATGAATTTTTTTCACATTTTTAAGGAAGCAAAAATTGAATATTTCACCTTTATGTAAAGTATTAGTAGTATTTATTGTCCTCGTAAGGAAATTGGTTTGCAGTGAGTAAAAAAGACATTCAACAAAACACTAAAAACTAAGACTTCTGCGTCAAGCATACGACAGCATAGAAAACATTTACACATAAATCATGGAGAAAAACAGGCTAGACCAGAAACCTTGAACAAAACCACTTCTAAAAAAATTCCACAACTATTGTTAAAAAATAAGAAAACACATCTTGTTCTTAAAAAATAAATCTTTTTTTTAACTTCAAGTGAGAAAAGAAATGATCATGATCCATTGGCAGATAGTTTTACTTGATGAACAAAATGTGCTCAAATCTCATATAAATATAATATGTATGATTTTGGTCAAATTTCCTAAAATGTCGCAATGGCTCGTCTTTTGCAACATTAACAAATAATTCATCTTTAGCTCCAGCTTTAGATAAAACAAGAGTAATTAGCAGGTTTGTGGGCACTGAATGGCTGAGTCTGTTGCAGCTTGTATCTCTGAAGCCCTTTGACTCGCGTACGCAGCTTGTCCCACCACAAACCTCTCCCTCAGGAGCACGGACTGACTGATGCGATGTGACTTGTGTATCTCCACTAGGACAACCTGTTCGATGGCACTTCTCCGTAACCGGCACCACCGGTGCCCTCGGACTTCGAACGGTACGGAGTGTANTGTCGATTTCTTGATCTATAACTTTCCAGGACTTTGCAGGACTTTTCAGATAATTATAATTCATAGTAATATAACTTTGTATGTGATTCTTCTGTTTCTTTGTTGATGGAATAGAGTCGAATGTTTCATGTTGCCTGTATAAAATGGATGGCTGTTGATGATTATTTTTGTAATACAATCAATAATTGATGCAACGTTTTAAAAGATATGAATTTTATATAGTCAGCTTGTTGAGAGTGAGTCTACTCAAGATGAGATTTTATTTGTTCATCAAAAGGGATAACCAATAAGTCATTTGCAGCCGGCACTTGGTTAGGGAAAAGATGTCAGGCAGCTTGACACGAGATATCGGTGTGATTTCCTACCGACTAGTTACGAGTACGTTCAGCGTGAGTGAAAAACACAGAGAAAAACAGCTGTCCGTTACAACTTCGGAGGTAGCAGTGCGGCTGGTCCGTACAGCACTTTAGATGTGCTCTATATTGCCAACCTGCTTGGCATTCGACCTGAATCAACGGTCCTAGCTTCTCGTGGCACGGCATTTGGTGTGTTTTTATAAAGAAGTCTTCCCAGCACCTAGACAGAGAAGCGTATTCTTCTGGTAACTGGCAGTAGAGCGACGTCGAATGTAATCTTCTCTATACGCATCAACTGGCTACAAAAGGTCTTCTTGGTGCTTTTGTGGGCTTTTTGAAAAGTCGTACATTTGATTATTTATATTGCGATAAAGTTTAGATAATGTTTTTGATCACACTGGTGGTGCCAGGCTCTCTTTTTTGTTAGAGTAAGTCCTGGCGTTAGCGACTGTAAAAATCTTTTTTAGCGTGCTGGTTATAGACCAATCACCTTATCTACTACAACTTTTATGTAAAGCCTTGGGATAGAATTAATATAGGAAAACCACGGAAGCAATCTTGATCAGAAAGTTTTGTAGAAGTGGAATTGTGCGAGTTGAGCAAATGTAATTTTTAACATTTCAAAATAACTCTATTTGTTGTTTTTTGATTTGGCAGCTTGTTAATTAGGTAAAGTGAGTAGACCTGATTTCATCTGGTTCTTGTGGGTTGAAAAAAAATTGGTCCAGTTGACAAAATATTTTGCAAAGCCGAAAGTTTTCTATTACATGAGAATGTAACTGTAGGTTTTTTGTAGAGGTTAAAGTAGAGAAATGAATCTCTAGAGCAAGTGTTTTTTTAACACTGGAAGAGCACAGCTTGCTGTTGTTGTCCTCGAGTTTTATTCGACATCTCGCAGGCTCTCCAGTTTGGTTTTAGGTGACTAAGCAACTGCTTCCTCTGGTATCTGATTTAAATAACCTCTAAGGCAAACAAGGCTTTGGTAAAATTGTCTTAAATGTTTTGTGTATAACTTCTATTGTGGCTGTTTTTTCTGGCTGTTTAGTCGGAAATTAGAACTTACATTTAGAGGGAGAGTGTAAAGCAGGGCTGAGCGGAGTTAATGCACTGGATGTAACAACAAAAGGTCTCTACTGGGTGACCTCTCAGCGTATGGTTAGGAGACGACCTAATGTTAGCCTGACAAATCACAGGTGGCGATTGGTGAAGTTGGTGGAAGGTGTATTTCAACGGCACACAGCAAATACAATGATGTTATAGAGGGGATGAGAAAGGAAGAGGTTTGTGCATATTTAAAACAAAAATTGTGACTATCTGAGCGGCCTTGTCTTGTTCAGATATAATCGAACAAAATCAAATTAAATATTGCCATGAGTTATGTATTTTCACCACAGGGCCGGATTCACAAGCAGGGTTCGTTCAGATGGTCAGATATTAGTGCGATACTGTATGATATATTAATTATCCCTCAATTCAGTTTTTAGTTTAAGGTGTTTCAAATAATTAAATTAGGTTGGTTTGATTGTCGTGTTAGAATTCAAAACCCAGTCAAATAATTAACATGACAGACTCTTTAGGTTTTTCTGATCTATTCATTTCTTGGCAAACAGTCATCAATAAAAAATAAAAACACTTTCACTTTCGTTGATTTTACAAGGCTCGTAAATTGAAACACGAACTTCTTCCTTTGTTGATATATTTCACCTACTAACATTGCAGTCTAATGTTGTGAATCTCTACACACTCTAGAGTTTGTTTGACATATTATTTATGGCAGAGATATCCATATATATATAGAGATCTGGTACTAAAACAAGCTCCAGCTCAGGGCTGATGTCAAAGTGTGAAATAAAGTGGAAAAGTGTGGTGTACAGTGAAACAGAGTAGTCTATGTTACAGATCCAAAGTTGATAATCAGCATTCTAAATAGAATGTAGGCATTCTAATAGAATGCTGGTGTGTGCAGGCAAAGTAGGAAATAGATGTAGTTTTAATCTACTTTAGCCACTAGGCATTCTATACAATGCCTAGGATTCTATTACAATGTGACGAAACTTTTGAGGTCAAAGTAGATAGTGACAAAGCAGTAATTTACTGGATCAAAGACAAAACACTTACATTTTAATTAATACAATCACAAACGTTGGCCTACCAGTGGCGCGTTGAATACATTTACTTTTATTGTGTTCAATATCAAGTCTTATTTCATAAAACCCCATTAACAAGGATTATTTTGTATAAATGATATATCATGTCATAAATTTTCTGTATCTGTATTTAAGTTAAACAGAATGAAAAAAGTATTCCGATATAGGACATGTTACTATGATAATTTTTTGTTCATTGTGAGAGAAATAGTTTCGGACCGACCTCTGTAAAGTTTGGCTTGTTTGTAGTTGGATTTGGTCTGTGCAAGAAAAACATGCAAGTAAACAAGATTTTTGATATGTAAACAAGTTTCCAAATTCTAATACAAATTTTGTTAAACACAACAGTGAAGTGTAAAAATAACAATGGGTGAAATGTCACCTTTCGATGGTAAAATTGAGATTTTTTACTTTATTTATTTTTTTTTTCATTTGTCAATCTTGAATCAAATTATTTCAAAGCAGTTTTCTGTGGTTGGTGGGTTGTAGTTTATGGTTGTGGTTTAATGATTCTGGTTGGTGAGTTGGCTAGGTTGATGGTTTGGTTGGGGGTTGCTGGTCTGGTTATGGGCGTATGGTGGTTGTGGTTGGTTGTGGGGCGGTTTGCTTGGATTGTGTTGGTGGATATGGTTGTGGTTGGTAGTTGTCATGGTTGTGGATTTGTGTTTGGAATTGTGCGTTGGTGGTTGTGGTTAGTGGTGGGTTTGGTGGTTGGTTGGTTTGGTGTCTGTGGTTGGTTTGTAGTTGGTGGTTGTGGTTGGTGTTGTGGGTTTGGCTGTTTGTAGTTGGTGGGTTTGTGGTTGGCTGGTTGTGGTTGGTGGCTTGTGGCTTAGTGGCTTGATTGTGTTGGTGGTTAGTGGTTGTGGTTGGTGCTTGGTTTGTGGTTAGTGTTTGTGGTTGGTGCGTTTGCTGGTTGGTGGTTGTGGTTAGTGGTTGATTGGTGTTGGTGTTAGGGTTTGTGGTTGGTGCTTGGTGGAGGTAGTGTTTGTGGTTGTGGTTGGTTGTGGTTGGTGTTTGATTGTAATTGGGTGATGGGGGTTGTTGGTTGAAGTTGTTGATTGGTGGCTGTGAGAGTGGTTGTTAATTTTTGTTTTGGTGAGGTGTTGTGGGAAGGGTTGGTTGGCGGTTCATGGAGTTCATGTTGCTGGAGTATGGTTGTAAGGGTCTGGGTTAAATAAGCGAGTTTGTATTGATGTTGGTTGGTGGTTAGTAATGTCATATGCATCAGTTGTTTTCTAAAATTACAATAATTAAAAGAAAAATAGTTCGAAATATGTTTTAGCAAGTTATATAGCAATATGTAAATCTAAGTCTATTTATATGGGAAGCACGTTATTGCTAATTTTCCGGCACTAAAGTGCTTAAGAATCTAGTATTATTCTAACCATAGTGGTGGCTAAACTGAGGCAATGTTGTTTGAGCTCTAAATGTTTGCCCACAAGGAACAAGATATCCAGTTGTTGTTCTTCCAGCGTGGCACTGGTGTGTGCACTCAGCTAGGTCTCCATCTTAGTATTTCCAGCTGGCCTAACTTGCTTAGGCTTTGAAGATCTGACGGGAATCAGGCTTTGACAACCGGTATGGTTTTAATAAAAGTGGTTTTGCCAATTAGCCTTTTAAAAAGTTAAAGAGCAGTAAAAAAGTAAAGACGGTACCCAAAACCATGTTATCAGAACTGACAAAAACAACAAACACAAACACCACTTACACAACAAAATAGGCTTTGCAGAGGTGTTCCAACCTTAGAGTGGACAAACCTTACTTATATGAACAAGAGCCAAACGTTGAGCTTTTATTTAGGTCTCACGTAGAAACAACTTCATTAAGTGAAAAATTTTTATTAGTACTTTATGAGGCTCAGGGAAAATAGACTTTATATGGTTGCTTTCTTGTTGGTAAATTAGAATCAAATGTTAATTGAAGATATGATATCTTCAATACATGTTCAGCAATATACATCGCTTTGGCCAGGAAAAAATTAAGTCTACTTGGAAGGCCAAGTTATGGACCTATGGGCCTGAAGTTTTGGGAACTGTATTTATTAAAATTGTAAGTGTTATTTGTTTTGTATTAAGTAAAATTATGCTTTGTCAGGAGATTATTCTACTTTGCTCTAAAAGTTGTCAGGTCATTCTAGATGCTAGTGCTTGTTATATGTGCTGTGCCTAGGGCAAAGTAGCATAATGATAAACAACAATCTATTTCTAAATGCGAACATTCTTTGCCTGAATAAACACAGGCAATTCTATAGAACTGCCTCAGCATTTCTATAGAATCGCTTGCGATTATCAACTTTGCCTGTAACATATACAGGTGTGTGTACAGTGTGAATACAGAGTGTATACAGTGTGTGTACAGGTGTGATAAGATGTATAATGGTGTGTATATAAGTGTTGAATACTGTTGTATATATAGAGTGTTCAGTGTGTGTATCATGTGCGCTTAGAGTGTGTGAGATGTGGTTAATGACAGCACGCCTTACTCAGTTCCTGAAGCCATATGCTTGAGGCTGATTCACACGAGCAGGGGCCAGTTGTTTATAAACTCACAGACGGGACAATTTAGGACTCCTCTGCAATAGACAAGGGAGGAGGACAAAGAACACTGAAATGCAGCGCTTTTGTGCCAAATCCTCTCACGGTCGGGGCTGTCATCAGCCCTGGAAGAGAAGCAGCACAGAAGGGGAAAAGAGGAAATTGAGGTCTATATATAGTCTGTTATCTACAGTCCTCTCGCCTATATTATGTTTATTGTTGTGTTCTCATAAGAGCTATATTCAGCGAACTCTATTGTCTTCCTGTGCCTTTGGATCTGACGAAGACTTTAGTGGGTGATCGATTGATTAGTTTGTTCACAAACTGCCTAATTGCTTGCTGTTAGCAGGCGAAGGCAAGTTATATTTTAGAAGGGGAGATCCTTGCTACTTTCTGTGTTTTGAAAGCAGTAAGGAACAACAAGACCTTTAAAGTGCAGACCCATACAAGTTACTGCTTTCTCAATGTTCAATTAGATGTATTATTAATGGTCTGTACTGTGGGGGTTCTTGATTATTATTAACTCGTATAGTCATCCGTTATTAATGTTATCGCAGCTGATGGTTAAATATGATTAATTATATCATATATAGATTACAATTTTTAACAGCTTCAGTTGGGAGTTCAAAGAGTCGTGTTTAATCTTTTTTCCTCTTATTTGTGTTTCATCTTTTTTGCCAAAATCACTGGGATGTGGTGAATACTCTTGTGGAACAATAAGTGTGTAGTTAAAAACGTGGACATGAATGTGTCATTCAATGTCAGCAAACTATTTAGTTTTTAGTTTATCAGGCTTTAAGAAATTCGGGGAGTCTGATGTGTTCTTAATATAATTGTAATGTTATGTGGGAACAATAAAAGTTTAGTAGCCGTGCTTAAACATCGAACGTGAGAGAAGGAGAGCTTTTTCATATTTAAGGCGGTCTGCTACAGAGCATGCCATGTGTGGCCTTGCTGCGTTCAAATTTGATATATGTCTTTTCTAAACAAATCAGCTGTGCGCTTAGAGCTAATATTTACTAATTTGAATACCTATCATTGAATGAATTAGAAAACAAGGCATTTTCAACTTCGTAGAATTACGGACCAAGTTTGTGATTGCGTTATGACTTAAACTTCATATTTTACTTAGTTGAAGGTCTTACAGGGGGGCGCCTCCCCGGCTAAGCAACGTTCCTGTAGGCACATTCTGAGCTGGTTCGGTTCTCATAATTAGATAGTATGAGGTGCCTTTTCCGAGTCAGAGGCGACTCTATTCAGCTAATTGTATATACAATTGGAGAAGAGTGCTGACCTGAGTAGACTTACCAATTTACCAAACATATAACCATCTCCACCTGCAAGCTGACCTTTTTTTTTTTTTTTGGTAAGTATCACGAGAAAGTCGAAAGTGGCAACTGTTGGCAGAAAACAGAAGTGTTTGTTGGAACGTACTCTGAACAGAGTCATAATGGGCAGGCTTCCATAAAAACGGGATCCACGGAATTATGTCTAACATCGGTGGTACGTGAACAAACCGATGAGGGTTATCCACAGTGTGAGCTACGCAGTCGGGTCGTATATGCGGTTTTCTCTGGAATGAAGCAATGGAGAAGGGCTCAATATAGCAACAGCACTAGCGAAGCAAACATCGAACAGCTTGTTTGGCAGAGATACATAGGGCCACTATCTGGGTCCAATTTCTGATCAACTTTTCCTCAAAAACGCCAATGGCCCATATCTAGAATTTTTTAAGGCTGCACATATCAGATACTCATTAGTCAAAGCATCAGTCCTTGTTTTCACGCACCACATGCATAGACAGAAGTATTATTCCTTTCATTGCCTTTGTGGCATTCTTGTCCTCCCAAACGTTAACAGAGCTCAAATTTTAAAACTCATAATCTTATTCATCACACTGAAATATCTTTAGATACGTGGTAGCAGCTAAAGGCGGTGATAACAAGAGTAATTTAAAAACAATCTTCTGATTTAACATTTGTGATCGTTCTTGTCAGTTATAGGGTAGAGTGTGATGATTAATGGAGACAATACTTGTTTGTTCTTTTTTTGTATACTGTCACTTAAAACCTTCCGTTGGTGAAATATTTAGATCAAAATGCCTGTGACAGGTTAGACTATTCTTTCAGTTTACTAGAAAAACTCAAGATAAATTAAAATTATAATAATATTCAATAATAAGTATTTTAATGTTTAAAATGTTGAGTATATCATAATTTCATATCCCCAGTTTATGGGCATTAAAAATGTAACTTTCTGTTTCTTCTCCAGAATGTTAAGATTATCAACTACAAAGACGTAATTATCCTAGCAACTAATTGTCATAAATTGGGACTTAACTTTTAGAGTAATTATTAACATGCTCAAAATGGCCAGACGCTGACCAAGACTAGGACTAACCACGTCACGCAATAATGAAAGCATGGATTTGGAGAATGATTCTAATATTGTTGTGCACTTTAGCAGAGATGATGAACCAAATGGTAGTTGGTAAGATGTGAATGTAGGTATACATAAATCGAAGTGTTGTTAAAAGCTTCAGCTGTGTTTTCTGCTTTTTATTTCGGCTGTAATTTAAGAAATATATGTATATTTTATTGCTTATATGTAAATAGCGAATAGAGCTAAACTGGAGTAATTTACTCCTTAACGCGTTTCATTTGGTTAACTCTGGGATGATTTTTCCCAGAGTCGAAGAAATACCAATTCCAGGTCTTTTAGGAAGCACTTCCAGACACATAATCAACTACTAAAACATTATTTGGCTCAATGAACATAACTTCCTAGGTAGACACATTAATGCTAATGGTTACGCCATAAACACCAAGATGTTTACATTGTTTTTGATAGTCCAGTTAAATGCTCCTTCTGATTCTTCATTTTTAGATGGGGTGATTGTTTGAATTAAGAGTTGGGACTTGGGCCTCAACGCATCAGGTCCAAGATTAAGGCAGTGTGATTTTTACTTAAGCCTAAGTTTGAGTAGGCGAATTCCATTGATTGTACAAGCTGGAAGTTGGGTAGAAACATATCACAGTTCCCAGTTCGACCTTGGAACGATCAGCTCCGAATACTTAGTAGCTTCATGTATCAGGTTTAGGTCAGTTTTGTGGAATTATGTTATGAGTGTGTATATTGTAAAGTTATATATAATGTGAACTTTCCCAAGTTCGGGCACCCTGGGAGGACTAAGGCTGGAAATTATGAGTTTGGTACTTAGTGCATGCTCTGTTCGCTTGGTGCTTTAAAGTCAGTTGTCCTATTGCATTACTAAAGTTCAAATACAATGAAAATGTAATAATAAAAAACTTCCTGACATGGCACATGCTAAGTTGGGAAAAATCACATGGGACAAACAGGCAACGTGAATCTTCTCTTGGGGCCGTGAAAGCCTGAAAAAAATCGGGTCTCACACGTTTTTTGAACTTCCTAGCGTAGGCGCAAAAAGTAGAAGGCTAATTTTATCATTCTATGAAATCTTCGATCAAATACGTGGCTGTACTTCTCCGCAGTGCAGAATGGAAAAGTGAATAGTGTCTCCATATATGAAGAAATGAGTAGTTGGGAAGGTGCGAAAAGCTGCTCACGGGACAGATGCGTTAAAACATTAAGCGAGAGTGGCATAACCATTTACAACATAGTCAATGTAACGTTCGTAGTCTTCAAGAATAGTGATAGACTTCTGAGAGCCAGCACAAACGAAATACACACTTGTCTATAATTTTTCAAACTATTACGTATGTGCTACGAGAGGTCTACCCATCACATTAGTCATTTCGCCCTGTAAGGCTAACTTCTATAAGTGGCTAGTAACAAAACATTGAATACGTGTGTGTGGGTTTGGAATTGGAAAAATATCCACAGCTCAAAGAATTCATCAAAAACCGACCACTATGAAGGATGTATTATAATAATGTAAATTACAAATTTAAGGATTGTTTTATAATCTTGTCGTAACTGCAGTGGACGGACTTGAGCACACAGATGGCCATCGAGAATTTAGGATAAGGATATCGCTTTATTCATATTACTGAGCGTATTGAAGTAGACGTAGCTACATTAGTGGAAAACTTATACACTCGAAAACACCTCTTCCATAACTAAGTGAGTGATGAGTAGACGCAGTAATGTACTTTTCTTAATTGAAAGGCCCGCTGGTAGTCTATTATGACTCACAAGACTTTACTCAACATATTGTGATGGAACTCAAACTCTGGACTCTTCAGGTTGTATTTTACTGCCACTCCATGTTAGAACAAGAAGCTTATTACCACCGGTGCAGCTGAATGAACCGAATGCTTAGCCAGCTGTGGTGCTAGCTCGTAGTTATGTAGCGGTAGATTAACGTTTAGCCTGTGAATATATACTAGGTCTATTGTTCTCACATTGAGGAAGCAATTTGCTAATATACCTCTCGTTATCGACTGCTAGACTCGAACACTCAACGACAGTCCACCTGTCACTGCCTGTAACAGGAAGATAATATTGGTTAAATACGAGCATTTTGCCTTGGCTAGTATGAATCCAACAGAGGTCTAATAGCCGAAACTCCCAGTAGTGTTTGACCGTAATGAATGGACAACGTATTAAGGAACACGCGCTTATAAAGCACGACGGTGTCTTTTCAAAATTAGATTTAAGATATGTGGATATATTGATTATATTTTATTTATTTTTTTAACCTTAGCCTATATCAAGGCAGAGTAGGTGTTTGTTTTTGCTTTCTTGATTATTTTAATGATAAATGACATGGAATTATTCTATATAATATGGATGGTTGTTTTTATGTTTACACATTTGGCGAAGTCTTTCATGTCTTATTTTGCAATGTTTTGCAGGCGTTAATAGATAGTGGTTATAATATGCATCGAATCTAACTCTTCCACTTTTCAATGAACAAAAATCTCGCACTAAGGAAAGCTATAGGGGAAGAAAGTTGAACCTAGGAGGATTTGAGAGGGAGGGAAGAGCCACAGCAAGTGTGATTGCTTTTTGGTGTTTTAGTGTGGCACACCGTTTGTGAGAAAGGCTGTAAACAGATCAAGTGCCTCACAGGTCTCGTATTAAATGATCACTTAGACGCCTAATTTAAGTGTAGTGTGAGACGAGTAAAGTGGTTGTGTTACATAGATGACTGAAATGGTCTGTTTTCTTTCTTGCAAGTTTGCATCAAAACATTTCACATCTTAATATTTTTAGTTTCTTATTACTTACATGTCACAACTGAATAATATATGTGGCAGCAGTCAGTTTTGCCTATCCTGAAAACATTTAGGCATTTGTCCATCTTTAGTCATCTTGGATGCCCCAGCATTTAACGTACCACTCTGACACGCTATATCTCTGTCATGGAACATATTACAAGCATCAGCTCATCGCATCTTTATCATTCGTGTGTAGTTCATTGATTTCACCAGTCAGGCTTCATGATCTGAATCTTACTTTCCCATCTTCGTTTTTAGCAATAGAACTTTTTACAATCACTCACTCATATTAGATATATCATTTTGTTGTTTCTCGACATATAAATACATAAAAATCCTCATCTATAATTTGTTGATATGAACAGACATAGCTCTACTATTCGTCTATTTACTCAGGACCTCTCATGTTATAACTCGGAGTCGGTCAATACTCGGTACCTTTCTACTCTGACAGTGTATTCCCTCTATTCACTTATCCTGAAGACGGTGTACCGTCCCTCTTAATATGGATATACTATAAAGTACTCTTTTCAAGCGCAACCATTTTCGTGACACTCATAGTAACAGTCAAGTCTTGCCTAAACAAATTTTCAACACACATGAATTGAAACTATCGCTTTAAAACTATTGATTTTATTGCTAAGATCAAATTACTCTTTTTCATTGTATTATCTTCCTGCTTTCATCGCGTTTCTATTCTCAATACACTTTGTGTCTCTGGCGATTCGTTTACTGTTATACTCCACAAATAATCAAAACAACTGTAGGTTTTACGTGTTATTCCATAGATTTTTGTGGTGATTTCCTTCTCAACATTATGTTCCGCAAAGTTGCCTCCCTTCCTTAGACGGGTTCTCCTGATCACTCTACAATATCTACGACCACGTAACTTTAGATCTTCTCTAAAGTTGCTATATCTTTCCGATTGGCTATGATTTGACTGATGCATGCGTTTTGAGGATGTTGGTCACTGCTCTCTATTCGAGTGTGCACGAACATCTCTCCTTGTTTGTCTCTCACTTGTTGAGCCCAGTCACACTCATCTCATCGCCATTCTCGCATTCGTTACTCGTAGATACCACTCCCGCATAGTCGCCCATGCACCTGCCTCCTATAATAAAAAGGTTACACACTGCTAAGTGCTTATCAAAAAACTAACAAAAAACAAAACATTAACCAAGTTTTTATGCTAATTGTGGGCCTCAAAGGACATGTTGTCTTTGCTCAAGGCTACTTTACAATTGCTCATTTCAAACTTACAAATTGTGCTCTTTGGAGGACACATGCATCACTTGTGCATCACTGAGTCAGGGCATAGTCACAGCTGTGTGGATAAAAACAGCCTACATATATTTGAGAGGAAATGCTTTGTTCCTGGGCAGTGCATTGTTCTTGTGCAGCATGATCATATGAATATATTTGTGTGTGTATGTAAGCCATAGATCCACACACATTTACAGGATTTGCTAATTACTTAATTTTTTTTACCAAATCTTGAACTGAATGTTGTCAACTAATGTTTGCTTTCCTGAAGTCCTTATCCTTAATTTATTTTCCATTTAATTTTTAGCAATGTATGTTTTCAAAGACACAATACAAACTATATTAGTATGCTCACTGCTCACCCGTGTATGATTTAGAATTATACTATGGTATGATAATTAAAAGAGAAAAGTTAAGCATCACACACTGGGAAAATGAATACTACAAATCCATGATAAACTTCAAAATGAAAATTCTTTTCTAGTGCTGGCCTACCAAGATGGTTGTACACAGTTCCTAGAATTTTCCGCAACAAGGAAGGGTTTTGTTATTCAATAACAATGTAGTCAAATATGCAGTAATAGGCTACATTGTTATGTAGGATATGTGATATGCTACTTTTTTGAAATGCCAGTCCAGTTTTTCCACTTATGTTCCCGAGCTGTTACAGGAAGGGAAAGTCCATTTTATCTGACAAAGCATAATCTCAGTGTGTCTGCAGTTACTAAATTTAAACAATGTAAAAAAAAAAAAAAAAAAAAAAAAATCTAATTATGCTGTTTTATCTCGTGTGTCTCAAGTCTCAAAATATGCACCGTGATGCATAGCAAAAGTATAACACAGTATTAGAATTTCAGGTCGTACTCCTACAATAGACTTATAGTTTATTATCATGAGTAATACAATACTGTGGTGGAAGAATAGACTGTATAATCAGATATATACAGTGTATTAGTGTAAGAGAAATGACACTTGAAAACCAGAACAAGTGTTGTTTGTTTCACATGCCGTCGTACAAAAAGGTCTAAACACACAATCTAATGCTAAGAACAAACAACGCCCCCAAACCCCAAAGCCTGATGGGTGAGAGAGAGCAAAATATGCACCACAATATAAACTGGCAAGGTTTGGTTGTTAATATATTTATACTTGAAGGTGGAAAGGTGGAAGTTTAGTTTTTAAAAAACAAATCATCCACACCAAAGAAATGTGTCATTTATCCTTTCATAAACAAACACCCTATTATTCGTGTTCAGCTCATACTCACGTTGGGCGTACTTGTAGTCCTGAGTTCACTGGAGCTACTTCATGCCCTGTGGTGACAAACATTATGCAATAGGTGGCGCAAAAGCACAAGCTAAAATTGTGAAGTCAAAACGAGACAAACTTTTGCAGTAGGCTACACTGAGGCAGGCTCCGCGTGGTGTGTGAAGTTTAACTATTTCTGTAAATGAATCATACCTACATTACATTTGTCAAAATGCTTTACTTAGGTTAAGAGTTAACATGTTAGCATGTTCACTGTTGCCCAAACAAAACACAGAGTGGAGAGACCCCCTGAACTGAGCTGCAGTTAGTTCGGCCTGCATGGAAGAGATAGGCTAGTATATTCATTGAGAGCTCCAAACATCTCCAAACAGTTATTTAAAAAAAGGGGACCACTTCCTGGTTTTGAAGTGGACCAGGTCAGTCACAACAGGGCTACTCTGGCACAGAGACTCTTCTTCGGCGCGCTAGTTCGCGCTTCTGTGCGTCAGGATGAACGGCCCGGCCAACTTGAAACGGCTTTTAGGATTTTATTTGTTGGGAATCTTTCCTCTCACTACAGATTAAGAGCTGCCTGAATCCGTCCATTTCTGATGTGGCTTTATGTTCCCGCGGTAAGAGCAAAGCGGAACCGGGCCCCGGGACCTTGAGCCGCCCCCTGGTGGAAGAGCCTTTGGGGGCAAGGTGGGTTTTGTGGGGGAGCTTTGGTGGGCGCGCCTATTGCCCGAGTACGATGTTGGTTTTTTTGCTGGGTTTTGAACTTTCTCTCTTTCCCCCTTGCTTTCCTTCGATGGGACCTAGAGGGTGTGCCAGCCCCGGATGGTCTTTCAAAAGGTAGAGAGCCGGTGCGAAAGCAGGGGACAGGCACGCCGCCGAGGCTCCCTGGCCAGCCTTACCAGGACAAATGGTTCAGGTGAGCTTCTTCTAACATTAGATCCTAGTTAACCCTTTTTCAGGCTAGAACTCCATTGTTGAGGCAGAGAAGCCACGGATTCAGCAGAATGCAGATGTGATCTGTTTCAACTAAGTGCCAACGTACACGAGAAGGTCGATAGAGAGGAAATGAAAAATGCCACGAGGTTACTAACCTCTTGATATCCTGTCCAACAACGCGGGGTGGTCTCTGGTACCGCGGCGGAGATAATTCTTATGATTTTTTTTGCTTGATGTATTTTTAAGGCACTCTTTTTCGAGAGTCTATTCCCTGTAGCCTACATGTTATATGGCTTTATACTTTTTGTGTAGATTCTATTCTTTTTTAGTATCCTGTGTGACCGGCGGTAGTGGAAGTTTTGTTGTTTTGAATTAACCTGACATGTTCTTTGTAGGTCTCTCTGCGGCAGGGCTCCTTGTTTGGCAGCTTCCTGCCGCTGGCTCTCCCGGGCAATAGGTTCCCATAGGGAGCAGGAGAATAGTTTTTTTAGGCCCCAGATGGAAGCGAAGCACCACGATGGCGTGTTTTGTGTCATTGGTTAAGAATCAAGCCCGGTTTGCGAGAGCGACCGAAAGATTTGTGCTCCCACACACCCGCCAAAGCCTCTCCCAGGGTGGCGCTTTCTCCGGTTTCCGGGCCGGGGTCCGGCTTGGCTCTCGCGGACTAGGCCCAGCCTGTAATGGCCATGGGTAGCATGCTGTTTATATGTCTGTGTTTAAGAGGAAAAGAGTTCACATAAATCTAAGCGTCAGTGTGGTGGCGCCGTTCATTCCTGACGCGCAAAGAGGGCGGGAAACTAGCCGCGCGGAAGTGGTGCCCTTCCTGTGTCCATAGAGGGTAGCCCTGTTTGTTGACCCTTGACCTGGTCCATTCCAAACCATGGATGTGGTCCTTTTTTTAAATATTGTGTTTGGAGATGTTTGCTCTCAATGAATATACTAGCCTATCTCTTCCATGCAGGCCGAACTAACTGCAGCTCAGTTCAGGGGGTCTCTCCACTCTGTGTTTTGTTTGGGCAACAGTGAACATGCTAACATGTTAACTCTTAACCTAAGTAAGCATTTTGACAAATGTAATGTAGGTATGATTCATTTACAGAAATAGTTAAACTTCACACACCACGCGGATAGCCTGCCTCAGTGTAGCCTACTGCAAAAGTTTGTCTCGTTTTGACTTCACAATTTTAGCTTGTGCTTTTGCGCCACCTATTGCATAATGTTTGTCACCACAGGGCATGAAGTAGCTCCAGTGAACTCAGGACTACAAGTACGCCCAACGTGAGTATGAGCTGAACACGAATAATAGGGTGTTTGTTTATGAAGGATAAATGACACATTTCTTTGGTGTGGATGATTTGTTTTTTAAAACTAAACTTCCACCTTTCCACCTTCAAGTATAAATATATTAACAACCAAACCTTGCCAGTTTATATTGTGGTGCATATTTTGCTCTCTCTCACCCATCAGGCTTTGGGGTTTGGGGGCGTTGTTTGTTCTTAGCATTAGATTGTGTGTTTAGACCTTTTTGTACGACGGCATGTGAAACAAAACACTTGTTCTGGTTTTCAAGTGTCATTTCTCTTACACTAATACACTGTATATATCTGATTATACAGTCTATTCTTCCACCACAGTATTGTATTACTCATGATAATAAACTATAAGTCTATTGTAGGAGTACGACCTGAAATTCTAATACTGTGTTATACTTTTGCTATGCATCACGGTGCATATTTTGAGACTTGAGACACACGAGATAAAACAGCATAATTAGATTTTTTTTTTTTTTTTTTTTTTTTACATTGTTTAAATTTAGTAACTGCAGACACACTGAGATTATGCTTTGTCAGATAAAATGGACTTTCCCTTCCTGTAACAGCTCGGGAACATAAGTGGAAAAACTGGACTGGCATTTCAAAAAAGTAGCATATCACATATCCTACATAACAATGTAGCCTATTACTGCATATTTGACTACATTGTTATTGAATAACAAAACCCTTCCTTGTTGCGGAAAATTCTAGGAACTGTGTACAACCATCTTGGTAGGCCAGCACTAGAAAAGAATTTTCATTTTGAAGTTATCATGGATTTGTAGTATTCATTTTCCCAGTGTGTGATGCTTAACTTTTCTCTTTTAATTATCATACCATAGTATAATTCTAAATCATACACGGGTGAGCAGTGAGCATACTAATATAGTTTGTATTGTGTCTTTGAAAACATACATTGCTAAAAATTAAATGGAAAATAAATTAAGGATAAGGACTTCAGGAAAGCAAACATTAGTTGACAACATTCAGTTCAAGATTTGGTAAAAAAAATTAAGTAATTAGCAAATCCTGTAAATGTGTGTGGATCTATGGCTTACATACACACACAAATATATTCATATGATCATGCTGCACAAGAACAATGCACTGCCCAGGAACAAAGCATTTCCTCTCAAATATATGTAGGCTGTTTTATATCCACCACAGCTGTGACTATGCCTGACTCAGTGATGCACAAGTGATGCATGTGTCCTCCAAAGAGCACAATTTGTAAGTTTGAAATGAGCAATTGTAAAGTAGCCTTGAGCAAAGACAACATGTCCTTTTAGGCCCACATTTAGCATAAAACTTTGGTAATGTTTTTTTTTTGTTTTTTTTTTGCACTTACAGTTGTACTGTTTTATAGAGCAGTGCAGGCACTTGCAGTGGTTCTAACAGTGCATGCATGAGTGGTGATAGGATGTAGGAGACAACAGAAATGTTCTCCACTCATAAAGTACCACATTCCTCAAACGTGCATCAGTCAATCAACCAATCGAAAATACAACTTTAAGAAGGTCTAAGTCAGTGGTTCTAGAAGTGGGGTTCGGGGAACCCTGGGGGTGCCTGGCCATAATGTTAGGGGTCCCCCAAAAATCTCTGATAACACTGAAACCTACATTTTTTTTTTTTTTATAACATAACAATCCCAGACACATGTATTTGATAGAAACATTACCAATAAAAAGTAATTAGGTAAAATTAATATTTAACTTTCATTTCAGTTTGAAATTTTTTTTTAGCAACTTACTGTTACTATGATGTCACTGTGTCCTTGAAATATTTTTATACCATTAAGGGGTCCCTGGCCTCAGAAAGTTTGAGAATCTCTGGTCTAAGTAAAAGCCTATTGACCACTCTCAGTTATTCATGGGTGTTAGAGTAATAAAGTAACCTATGTCTTTCTTCAAATGATGGGTTTATTATTTATATTTCAGCACAACAAAATGATATATTATATATTTATGTAAAAAGTTCTATTCTAAAACATGAAGATCATATAGCCTACTGTAAATCTCTACACAGGTAATGCTCATGCTTGCTTGTTTATTTCCATTGCAAATATATCTTCAGATGTCTAATTGGATCCAGATCTAAATGGCAAATGCCTAATGTTTCAGATAGGCAACTGACTGTGCCACATTTTATTTCAGTTTCTTGTAATGAAACTGAAATAAAATTGAATGTTTTGTTGCAACCTTTGCAAATAAACACATTTCAGGTCAATCTAGTCACAAACTGACTGTCTCACTACAAAGGTCAGTGTCATTTTAGAGACTGTGACATTGATCTGTCCTCTCAGAACGGTGTGCCACACTAAAACACCAAAGCAATCACACTGCTGCTCTCCTCCCTCAAATCCTCCATTCACCTTCTCCCTATGCTTTTTTAGCAAGTTTTGTTTGAAATGTGGGAAGAGTTTATAGTTCATGCATTTATAAACACTACTTTAACTGTGAAAACCATTGATAAATGACATGAAACTCTGATTAACAGTAACAACCATATTATAAATAATTGATACTAAATAATCGAGCAAAAACAAACACCTCCTGCCTTGAAAGCAAGTTAAAAAATAAAATAAATAAAAACAACTAATCTTATTTTGAAAAGACACCGCCCTTTTCCTTCCTGTTTACGTTTCCATAATTTACGTCAGACATATGGTAGTTTCGGTAGAATTTTATCAACAGCCAGGAAAATCGTATTTAAAGTATTGTCCTCTCCTGGGACAGAGGACAGTGGACGTCGTGTGTTCGAGTCTGCCACGGGATACAGAGTGATTAGAATATCTTCCTCACATTAGAACATTAGGACCAAATCACAGGCTAAACGTCTACCGCTAGCTAACTCGCTAGCACCAGGCTAGCATTCGGATCAGCTGCAGCCGGGGAAATGGCTTCTAACATGGAGCGTAAATACAACCTGAAGAGTCCAGGTGAGCTGTTATCACAATTATTTAAAGTCTTGTGAGTCATAATAGGACACGGCCTCAGTTTAAGAAAGTGTCATCTCTACTCACATCACTTTAGTTTGAAGTTTCGAGTGTATTAAGTTCACTTTAGCTACCTCTACTTCAAGCTAGTTATTAACGCATTGCTAGCTAATTCTCATGCTTTTGCTCAGTACGGCAGTTTACGTTAATTGATTTAGTTATTATATCTTCCAATGGTCGAGGTGGTATTTTTGCCAAATAAACACACACGTATCTTCAATGTTGTTACTAGCCACTATGATAGTTTAGCCTTCAGATGACTTGTTTTGGGTAGACCTCTTGTAGCACATACCGTTATAGTTAATTTCATAGACGTGTATTTCTTTGTGTTGGCCTCAGAAGCACACTTTGAACACAACGTTACATTTGACAGTGTTGAGGTTATGCCACGTCTCGTTTAGGTAAGCAGGTGTGTGTGGAGCAGCTGCGCACCTCCCACACTCATTTCTTATTGAAACTTTCACTCTTCATTCTGGCACTGCGGAGAAGACAGCGATTGATCAGATTTCAGAGTGATATAAATGTAGCCCTTTTCTACTTTTGCCCTAGGAGTTCAAAAAGTTGAGACCCATCAGCTCAGATCGTGTTGTCATGTGATTTTTTCCCACTTAATGTGCATGTGAGGTTTTATTATTACATTTTCATTGTATTGATTTAGTAGGACAATGACTTTAAGCACAATGGCAGAGATGCTTGTACCAAACTCTAATTTCCACCTTTAGTCCTCAGGGGGAAGCGGTCAACATTAATATTTACATATACACTCATACAATTTAAAATGCAAACCTGTACATGTAGCTACTTAGGGTGTGTTCCAGGCAACTGGGAACTGTGATATTCCCACTTCCCACTTGTACAAATGGAACGCCACTCAAACTGGTAAATACCACTTGCGAACTGGGACCTGGTTGAGGAAGTCCCACTTTACAAACAATCACCACAAAAAGGGAATCTGAGGAGCTTAACTGACACAAAAACAATGTAAACACTGGTTATGGCTAATTAGCATTACTTTTGTTTAGCCTAAAGGTTAGCATTAGCCATAATGTTTTTAGAGTTGATTATGTTGGAATGCTTTGACCTGGGAATTGGTATTTTTGATCTGGGAAATATCCCAGTTACCTGGAACGCAGTATTAATCCAGTTTGCATTCCATACTCATACAGTATATTTCTATTCAGCCGTAAGCAGAACACAGCTAGTAACACATTCATATGAATACTTACATTCACATCTTACAATCCTTTGGTTCATCATCTCTGCTAAAAGTGCACACATTTAGTTTTCTACAAACCATGCTTTCATTGCTGTGGTGAAGTCTGTGAGGCTGCTTGAGCATGTTAAATTACCAAAGTTTTGCCCAATTTATGACATTGTTGCTAGGAAACGTCTTAGTGTGATCTCATTCTGAAGGAACAGAAAGTACATTTTTAATCATAAACTGGAATGAAATTTGTACAACGTTTACTTAAATTTATTTTTAATTATTATAATTTTAATTTAGTTTTAGTGAACTGAGTAGTTCAACCTGTCACAGGCATTTTGATCTAATATTTCACCAAGGAAGGTTTTAAGTAAGAACAAAAAAAGAAAGTATTGTCCCATAACATGCAATACTTGAACCTAAACTAAGACACCCACAAAGTGTTCAAATATTGTTTTAAGCCTATCGTTAGTGCTCATTCTAAAGTATTCAGTGTGATAAATGTTTGTTTTAAAATTTGAGCTTGACTTGGGAAAGTGCATAAAACATGATATACTTCTGTCTTGCATGTGTGTGGTAAAACAGGACTGTGAATGAGTTTGTTGTCAGTTTAAAATCTAATGCTTGGTTTGAGAAAATGATCAAAATTGGCCCAGTAGTGGCCTTGTATCTTGCCAAAAGCTGCATGTTTCTTCCTAGTGTGTGTATTTGAGCCTATTGCTCATTCCAGAGAAACCGCTACGCCCCGACTCTGCTCACACTGTGGATAACCTCTGGTGTTCACTCCACATGTTACATAATGTGATGTGAGAGCCGGATTATGACTCTGCTCAGAGTGGACCGCCCAACACTTTCTGCCAACGGGCCACTTCGGATTTCTCTGATACTTACCAAAAAAAAAAAAAAAGTCAGGGTGGAATGTTATTAGTTTGGTAAATGGTAAGTCTACTCAGGTCAGCACTCTTCTCCAAATTGTTCAAACTGATGAGTCGTGGACTCTGACTCGGAGGCACTAATTCTAATTATAAACCGAACCAGCTCAGTATGTGCTGGACGGTTGTTAGGCCTGGACACATCATTAATGACACCAGATGTTTGTTTATCCAAACCACAGGGAGCAGTTGACCCCTGGACGCAGCCTGTGTACTTCACACACTGCAGCATATTGTGTTGTCATCTTCTAATAAACGCACTCACATCCTGAAAGAAGATGCATGCGCCTATCTTCAGGCCAAAAACAAATGACTAGCAGTTAGAGCTTTGTACAGACATTTTTATCTCAACATTTTTGTATTCGACCAAAAAAAATCTTGATCCACTAAAGACATGTCCCGTCAACCGATTAGCTGACTAAAAAGTATGCTTGGCAAAGGCTTTGAAGCTGTTAAAAGCATTGCAAATTAGTGCTAAAACTTGAATTGAAAACTTGACCAAATTTGATATTTTCATTCTGAAAAGATTTGTAGAAAGAGCTGCCCCCTACACACAAACAGTGGAAACAAGTCGAAAAAGCACCGTTGTCAGTTAACTACAAGAGTTTATCACTGTGAGAAAACAAAAAGAAACTCGATCTTATGACCCATTAAAGTTACATTCAGGTGAGTGAAAAAACAACGAGAAAAAACAATCTCTCAAGCTTCAGGAGCCAGACGTCTGTCAGACCGGTTCAGACCTGATTAAAACAGCTGCTCTCGTCCCGTTTGGTTGTTTTATTCAAATAAGTTTCAACCAGCTAAGCAGATGGAGAGCGTGTCTTTCTGCTTAACTCATGCGCAATAGGGCGGAAAGTGACGTAGACCGAAAATCCCTCTAAAAATTTAACGTAAAAGGAGCATTTTGACTCTTGTGGTATCGAAGATCGTCAAGAATCAAGTCTTTCCCTTATTATCTAAGTTGAGTTTGAAATGTTTGTATTGTGACAACATTATAAGAAAAGTTTTAGAAAAAAAAAGAATAGGAAATTCATCAAAAGGAAGATCAGACCATTGATTCTGTTGCTGTTGAATACAAATCCCTATAAATTAAATAAAAGAATAAGTTGACTATAAAACTTTTTTGGTCGACTAAGACTCCATCCATAGACATTAAATTAGTTACTATATTTCTATTCTATGGACTCCATCTACCGAATATTTGACTAAAGGACTAAAACACTCATTTGGATAATGATATTCAAATGGTATTAAAGTGCCTATGACAATCTGAACTATTGATTTCACTTAAACAAGTTATTTATAATTAGGATTTTACTTATTTTACCATTTTCATCCCAGTTTAGCCATTTTTTGGATTCATAATTTACTTCCTGTTTACAAATGATGATGTCACGCTAGGAGGTTGTCAAGTTAGGCAAAAACTCCTGTAATGTAAACATTTTTTAAATTTAAAAATAGACTAGATAGAACACGGTCATTTGTTAAACTTGTCTTATGAGTCATAAAACATAACATAACTTCACTTGAAATCAGATGTAAAGGTGCCACTTGATTTGAAATTAAGATGAATCTATTAACTGATCTTTTAGTGAAAAAGTCAGTAATAAAAATAAGGATATTATTCAGGATATTATTTTAAATTCAATATATTGTCCTGCTTTATGAGGAGAACTTTTGTGCTTCCAGTCTTGTTCACAGTTTACATTTGCTGTCGATAAACTAACTCTCATTCTCGTTTTGTGACTGCAGCGGTGAAGCGGCTGATGAAGGAGGCGGCGGAGCTGAGAGAGCCCACAGAGCACTACCACGCTCAGCCGCTTGAGGTTTGTCCAGCCCATCACGTTAAAAAAAATCTTTTCTTTAACATCTCTCACGTTCTCTCAAACACACACATTTAAAGGATTTTCAGAGATGGATGTGCGTTTATACTGTGCCTCTTGTGTTAAATCTAGAGCTGCAACAACTTTTCGCAACTAATTGTCAAATAATTTAGTCGTGGAATTATGGCTTATTTACTATCCACAGACTCCCAAGCCTGTCAAGTGCTGAGAGAAAGTGTTTTAGGAATCAGACAAAAGCCCGTCACTGTAATTTCCAAACTAAAAGCCGCTACTTCTTTCACAAGCTTCGAAGTCTGCGGCTTATATAACAATGTAGATTAAAACTCATTGACTTACTATAAACAATTGAGATAAATTACAGTACTTTAAATATAAAAAAAGTTTTTCAAATGGAAAAACAGCTACAATGTTATTACTTAAGAACATACTGTCTGAGTTGAGCAGATTTTACTCGCTAAAGGTGATTTTTTTTTTACAATAAAATAACTTAAAATCAATTTCCCCCAGCACAGATATCTTTTGTTAATGTATCCATTCAGCACTGTTCTGTATTTGTCTAATAATGTCCTGTTTGTTCACCAAACTCCACTAAGTTTGTCTGTTGTGATTGTTAGCACTGTGGCTAACTGCTTTTAGCATACAGACATGTCTCGCTCCTAATAGCTGTGAAAAAAGATAAAAACATGTCGTGGTGAACAATTCTGTCGACTCAGAATGCATTAGCTAAGTGAGCGAAACATGTGACTGATGTAGGAACTTTAAAATGAATTTTTTTCACATTTTTAAGGAAGCAAAAATTGAATATTTCACCTTTATGTAAAGTATTAGTAGTATTTATTGTCCTCGTAAGGAAATTGGTTTGCAGTGAGTAAAAAAGACATTCAACAAAACACTAAAAACTAAGACTTCTGCGTCAAGCATACGACAGCATAGAAAACATTTACACATAAATCATGGAGAAAAACAGGCTAGACCAGAAACCTTGAACAAAACCACTTCTAAAAAAATTCCACAACTATTGTTAAAAAATAAGAAAACACATCTTGTTCTTAAAAAATAAATCTTTTTTTTAACTTCAAGTGAGAAAAGAAATGATCATGATCCATTGGCAGATAGTTTTACTTGATGAACAAAATGTGCTCAAATCTCATATAAATATAATATGTATGATTTTGGTCAAATTTCCTAAAATGTCGCAATGGCTCGTCTTTTGCAACATTAACAAATAATTCATCTTTAGCTCCAGCTTTAGATAAAACAAGAGTAATTAGCAGGTTTGTGGGCACTGAATGGCTGAGTCTGTTGCAGCTTGTATCTCTGAAGCCCTTTGACTCGCGTACGCAGCTTGTCCCACCACAAACCTCTCCCTCAGGAGCACGGACTGACTGATGCGATGTGACTTGTGTATCTCCACTAGGACAACCTGTTCGAGTGGCACTTCTCCGTACGCGGCCCCCCGGACTCGGACTTCGACGGGGGAGTGTACCACGGACGGATCGTGCTGCCTCCGGAGTACCCCATGAAGCCCCCCAGCATCATCCTCCTCACTGTAAGACCCCTCCCCCGTGTGCTGTATGTGCGAGCCCGTGTGCTTGTCACGTCGGATCAGCGCTAAAACACACACATGTCCGTATTCATCACACACACACGGATATGTAAGCAGCTGTCAGTCCTGTCACTTTTACATCTCCCGTCTTAAGTCCCTCGTTCTGAGAAGATTCTATTTTTACCTCTATTTTCTGCAATCAGGCTTTAGAAATACTGTATATTGTTTGCCGTCTCATATGTTCTGCATTTGTTTCACAGAATTCTCAACTAACCTTTGAAAATAAAGCCCAGAACAAGCGACTTCAAAACCTTCAAAAAGTTATTATTTTAATCCATTAATAGAGCATTGTTTGTCAAAGCAGCTAATGATTTTCCCATATTTTAATTGTATTTTTAACAATAATAATGATTAAAACATGATCATATGCTAAAACTTCATATTGTCTTCATATTCTATTCATTAGTTTGTATATTTTCTGAAAAACTACTGAAAATCACTTTAAGGACGTGTAGAGGAAAGTTAAAAAACGCAGTCAAAATTCACAAGCGATTTTCCAAAAAAGAAGCCCAAAATGGCTACAAAGAAGCAGACTTGGCAACTTCTCGGGCTGTTGTGGTTATTGAAATGGTTAAGAAGAATAGGAAGGGTTGTTGGACAGGTTAAGAGTACGTGGGACTGTTTTTAAAGTGTGTTCGACAGGTTAAACTACAATTTTGTTAAACATAGTAAACATGATTATGATTAAGATTTGACTAAACATTTAGCTTTTTTTTTAACCAATTTGCTTGTTTTGGAGGAGAATCCACAACTCTTGTAAATCTGGGCCCAAATCAACATAAATAACCCAAAAGTGACAATGTGACAATGATTATAACTTCAGGTGTGTTCAATTATTATTTAAACTCAAGGAACCAGTCAGTTGTGTGTAAACTGTCTTTGCATTTTGGCGATTCTGTAACTTTCTGTCAATTTCTTCATAATTTGCAACTGAACTGATGTAAAACATAGTGCTGCCAAGCAATTAAAAAATTTAAGATATGAATTAATTATGATCTGTAATTAATTTATCTAATTAATCTATTTTTAATCTCACCTTAAACACTTAACGTAAGGGTTTTCTTTAGATTTTTTATCCAATTAAATTAATTACATTTTTGTTTAGATATATTGCAAAAAATGAAGACTTTAGGGAGTCTTTTGTTTTGTCAAGTTGAACAACCCTTATGTCCACTTTGCAACTCGCACATGGAAACAATAAAGTTAAAGATTTTAAAATAGATTAATGCGATTAAAAAAATTAACTTGATTAATATGTCTGTAATTAATTAATCTCAGTTATTGCACTAATTTGACAACCCTAGTAAAACTATAATACATTTTTACCAACAGGACTACATCAAACTAAGTCAAAAATTAGAAAATTGTCATATGGGCTTTAATGCAATGTAAAGAAGCTTTTTCTAAATAAAGTTTGATTTGATTTAGTTTTTGGTAATATTTTTTGTATCGATTGGTATCTGATTTTTGATACTTTTGACAACACTAATCAGTACACATCTTCTACTTCACTCTAATTTCAGTCTAGACATGACACTGGCCATTGCAGTGAGACACAGCCAGTTTGACACTTTTTGACCTGAAACTTGCCTTGCTCATTTGCTCGACTAAAAAAAGCCTAATGTTCATTAAACACCATATACGCCGTTGAACAACCAAAGTGTAACGTTGTAAAAATATTCAGAGTGATTGTGAAAATATGACTCCTTATGAGCCAATGTTGAAACTGAGAAATGCAAATGAAGGCTAATTTAAGTTCCTTTACAGTTACTGATGTGCTTGTACTGTATTCTCATATCTTCCGCAGCCAAATGGACGGTTTGAAGTTGGGAAGAAGATTTGTCTGAGCATTTCTGGCCACCACCCGGAGACGTGGCAGCCATCATGGAGCAGTAAGTGGTAGCTATATGCGTCAAAAAGGGTTTTATGCTGGTGCTAGTTGGGTTTTACTTGCATTTTTTTTTTCTCCAGTTCGAACAGCCTTGTTGGCCATTATCGGATTTATGCCGACAAAAGGAGAGGGGGCAATTGGATCTCTGGACTACACCCCCGAAGAGAGACGAGCTCTAGCCAAAAAGTAAGATTGACCTTTATAATGTTTGTATCTGTTTTTTTTATTCACCGCTGCAATAGTTGTCAGCTGTGAAATACACAATTTGTATTCAACAAGTGAAGGTGTGTAATTTTGGCTTGATGAAAAAACAACTCTGAGATGCAAGGACTAAGGAATGATGTTTTCTGCTGCTGTTAGAGGTCTAAAAGAGTCAAGTTTTGAGAGTTATGAAAAACCCAAGTACAGAAGTGTCCCGTGTGAAGGCAGGAAAGAGCTTGTTCTTCATTTACACAGTAACCCTCAGAGACTTAGCCGTAGATGTGACGGGTCTGAGCGGCTGCTTCATTAGAGACACACTTTTTATACACTGCTTTATCGTCTTCAAGTAGTGACGGGAACATTGTGATCTAGTCAACCCAACCCACTTGAGATTGAGATGAATTACAAAGAATATAAAGTTGATTCAAAAAATTCCTACTGTTGTTTCTGAACTTTTGACTCAAATCTTTTGTCTCTTCGTTTTACCCATTTCTATCTTCAAGACCCTGAGCTGGTTTAGTGTGTAGCTTCACTCTCCTTTCTCCACACTGACCTGTGCTGTTGTGTGTGCTGTAGATCTCAGGACTTCTGCTGTGAGACGTGCGACTGCTCCATGCGCTCTGTCCTCCTCACTGTGTCTCCCAACAGCCGACAGAGCCCTGAGGTCCAGAAGGCTCAAGAACTGGCTCAGCAAATCAGGTTCAAGGTAAACTGTACAGTCTTATCACACTCAAAGAGGAATCACAGACAGATTTTAACCCATCGAATGTTCCTTTCTCATAGAAAATAGATCATTACAGCTGATGTCAAAAACCATTAAAAGTAACTCACTGAATTTGGTAACAAAGAATGCAATGTACTATTAAGCTTTCTTTGTTTGACCCGATTCTCAGGCTGAGACAAGTGTGTCCAAACAGTCCAGTGAGGATGATCCACCTGCTCCAACTGTAAGTGAGCTCCCTGAACCTGTGTCCCCCCTGCCTGAACCTGAGGCCCCCCCGCCTGAATCTGCAGCACCCGAGGGTGAGCCTGTGGCCCAGGCACCTGAGGTGCCTCCCTCTGAGCAGGTAATGTTGGATTATCATCACTGCAAATGGCTTTCAAATGCTCCTGTTTGCCCCAGAGGTGACTCCTGAAATGTGTTAACAGTAGCAGGCCAATCTTACGACAAAAACACGTGAACCTAATTTACTACAACAGAAATACCTAGTAAAATATAAAATCCCCTGGAGATAAAATCTCCAGTATTTCATTTGTATTTAAAATGTAATATGGTTTGTTTTAGGTCTGTCTCTGTTTTGCCCCCTGACCAGCTCTCTCTCACTTTCTTTTTTTTTTTTTTTTTTTTACATCTTTATCCTCTGTCAAGATTTGTTTAAATTAAAAATTAGTTTGCTTGAAGAGCAATAATGCTCTTCAACACAGCTGTCATCTTTGCTCCAAGTGCAGTTAGCAAAGCAACCTACTTCAAAGATGACATTTGGGCAATTGGCAATCTTGGTCTCCATTTTGTAGATTGAGAACTGAATTTGTTTATCTTATTGCGCCTATTATTACTGTTACTGTTACTGTATAAATGTATAGTTTGAAGGAGTTATTTTGTGAAATAGAAAATGAAAGAGGATTTATGTATTGTAATTATTCCCCACCTAAGGGTTTCATTTTTGAAAGTAGCTCCTTGAGACCCCTGTTGTGCTGAACTGACTTTCTAATGCCACGTCTTCTGGCTGATGTTCACAGGTGGAAGTCCCTGCAGCAGCCCCAGGCAGACCCCTGAGCCCCCGGCAGAGGCGTCAGCAGCAGCAGAGTCGTCAGCAGGCCCAGAGAGAGCCCAGCAGAGCAGCCTTTACTGGCCCTCGCCCAGCTGCAGACAGCCACACAGGCTCTGCTGTGCTCATTGTGCTGCTCACTTTGGCCCTGGCCACACTCATCTTCCGCAGGATCTACTTGGCTCAGGACTACAGGCTGGACTTGGACCTGTGACAGTACCCCTTGACTCAAATGGTCGTTTTATGAACTTTGTAAAATTTCTATGAACTGAAGCTCCACTTTTAATGCATAGCTCTTCAACTTTGTTGTTTGTTAATTATAAGTAATGGATCAACAGCTGGAGACATGGTTCTGTGGGACTTTTTAGCTTCTTTTATGCACCTATCATTCTCATTCTCACTGCTGGATTCAATCTGTGTGTTACAAACGTACCATTCATCATTTTCACCCAATAAACATTGGTTTTAGAGTAATCCATGCACATTGTTAAAAACACTGTCCCAATTCCAAAGACTTTATGTGACAGGACAGCTGTAGCAGAGAGACATGTGGCAAATGGCCCAGGCTGGGAGACCAACTGAAGATGCCAAGGTGTTTACTACTGCAAATGTGCACCGCCTTAAACCACTGTACCACTGGTGAGCACCCTGTTAGATCTTTTAATCATATTAAGATTATAAATTGTCTTTATTATCTTTTACCTGAGGAGCAGACTGTGGGAACTAGCTAGAATGAAGCACTTATGTGCCAACTTGTGTACAAACTTTGACATTGTCACTGTGAGGACCTCAAACTTGCTATGATGTGAAGCTCTGATGGTTCTAATGCTCAGACAAATAAAACAAACTTAATTTAAAATGTTGTCTTATAATAAATTATACAACCTGTTGTATCCTTGTTTATCGTATACATGTGATTCTTTATAATGTAGCAGACACAGTTTTAAAAATACAGCAGGAAACAACATAGTACATGTTCCAGTTAGTGTTTTATGCAACAGTTTATTTGAGACCTTTAATTCATTCTTCTTTCTGATACTGGTTCTTTAAGAGAGTTGGTTCTTTACAGATACAGTTTTTTACCTTTACCTTTTGCAATGTTATAGAAATGAAATGTAGCTCTTCATTTGTGGAGCGTCAGGGAATGTACACATATTAACACACCATGAATGGTTTGAAAATTCTTTCTTGTGTCATATTCTAGTTCCTTCTTTTTAAAGGTGCACTGAGTAACTTTCCGGAGGTGAAAAGTCACACCTAAGTAAAAAAAATTAAAAATACTTGCGGATTTTCTGAATGAAGACATTTTATGCCAAAATATCAAAAAATCTGCAAAAGGCAATGCTTTTCTATGAAAACAATTATTATTCAGTGTAACAAAGACGTATAAATGACCTAAGCATGCTTTTTCTCAAGTTTATTTTTTGGCCAAAAGGTGCACAGTGCACTTTTAAAGCTCCTAGAACCTTGTTTTCTTCTTCAAAAACATACCCAAGGTTTTCCTTTTTCACTCACAAATGTTTGAATAATGCTGCTGTCAGTCTGCAAAACTCTAAATGCTTCGTTTCACCTTGTGATGTCATTTTAGCCTTTCTTGTACAGATTTTTACACCAATACTCTTTAATAAGATTGAGTTATTGTCTTTTTTTTTTCCTTTTGAATAGTGGGATCTTTTTACAAAATGTCTTCTCATTTTTCTATTCCCCTCATTCTGCCCCGCCCACTTTTCTTGGCAGTGCACTTCCTGTTTAGCTCTGTTTAGTATGTACAGTTCAGTTACTGTGTTTTTAACTGCCATTACATTTGATTGAGATTGACATGCAAGACAGACAAGCTAGCTTACCAGAGCTAAACAGGAAGTGTGTTGCCAAGAAAAATGGGTGGGCCAAAATAAGGTGAACAGCAATCAAGCTGTTTAAACAAGGCACACAGTATAATGGTTCTAGTGAAGGTGTGTTGAGTTTAAAACAATTTGGGGCACTTCTGTGTTACCTCTTAATGACATCACAAGGTGGAACGGGGGGTTTTCAAATTGGCAGTAGAATCCAGTTTTTATAATATGTGTAAATGGAACAAAATGTCACCAGAATATAGGTATATTATTATTTTTATTTATGTATTTATTTTCTGCTATGGACAACAATGATTTATTTATTTGTAATTTTTTTTTTTTTTTTTTTTTTTTTTTTTGCTAAACTTTGAGACGCCGATGACCGCCTAATATTAGCGTGAAGTGCTGCTCACTGCCCACTCATTACCTCACTCTTGTGTCCTGACTGAACTCAGAGCTCGCGCCGGACTCACTCATCCCCATACGGTCCAGCTGTCGCGGGCATGTGTCAAGTGTCGGTGCTGCTGCTGCTGCTGCTGTTCATGAGGAGGAGTCAAGAGACCAATCAGAGCCGTCCTCTGTGCGTGCGCTGAGTCTTAGCGATGCTGGCTCACAGTACCAGCGGCTGCACTCGTGAACATGTCTCGTGTGGACACAGACTGGCTCCGTGACGTGATCTGGACTCCGTGATGCGGTCCCACGTCGCCCTCGTACCGCTGCTCCTGCTCCTGGTTCGGGCTGAGGACGGGAGGAGAGCTCGGGGCAGAAACAAGCGTTGGTCCGCGTCTTCTGAAAGCCTCAAACTTAACTTGTGAGTGTTTTATAAGGACGGTGCATGATGTACAATACTGGGGACATTACAAAAAGTTGCTAAATGTTGTGCTTTGTTGGACCTTGAATAAATAATTCTTCATTACGCACGAAGTTCCCTGGGCGCGCTTCTCCAAATTAAACGCGTAAAAACTTAATCGCCCACGAGCACAGAAATTGCTAAAAGGGATTGTAGCCAGGAGAAGAATAATATTATAGGCCTATTATTATGAACAAAAACATGAGATAAGATAAAGCTGCTATTTGTTTTGGTTCGTTGTTTGCTATTTAACAGATCTTATCAGAAAAAAGAAAGAAAGATCATACATGCATCACTGTCATGTGTATTGTATTTTTTTCCTCACTAGTTTCGGTTCACTTGACATACCTACTGTTAACGGGTCAAAACTATTTAATAGCCTATTATTTTAAAATGCAGTCTTTTATTAAAATTCAAAAAGTGAATGGGTTTAGTCACACATAGAAATCAGCAACAGAATTAAAATGTGTGAATTTTTCTATTAGTCTAAACTGTGTGCTAAAATATTAAAATGAAGGTATATTCTAAATACAGTTACTAAAAAAAAAGTATTTTGGATAAGTGTTTTCAGTAGGTTCAGTCTCTTCCCAAAACAATTTCCCATTTAATCCTGTAACTGCTTAAACACAACATACATTGGAAAAAAAAAAAAAATCAGTGCTCCTATTGAATTTAAATTTGAGTATTTGAAGTTACTTTGGAGGATTGTCATTATAATAAATGCTTTGATTAATGTCCAGTTTGTCTAGACTATAATTGAGGCGCTCACTCTTGTTTCTTCTCTTCAGACCTTTGTCAAAGAAAGTGTTGGATGGAACAAAAACGCGCAGTGAGAAGAGCAGTCATTTGCTGAGCATCGATGAGCACGACTTCACCCTGAGACCGGCCTTTGCAGGTGCTTACTTTAAATCTGTTCTCTTTTATAATTCTATTGTCCATCAATGGCAGTTGTTGTGTTTATGAACATATAGTGTCAATGGGCTTTGTACAATCTTACTGCTGTGTGAGGCTGTAACTGTAGATGTGACAGGCACTTCAGACCAGATGTGCTATTTCTTGTAATTGAAAAAGTTTCAATCCAGTCATTGGAAAGTTCACTCTCAGTAGAGACTGTGTCTGTCTCGCCAGGTCCCCAGAGTTGAGTGAGAAAAAAAGGATGTGTTACAGCCTGAACCTCATCTTCTTAGTTTGACCAATTCCTTTTGTGCAGACTAGAATATGGTGTAAAACCAAAAGTTTTGTTCAGCGGACAGACAGTCTCTGTGAATTCCTTTTATCACCACTCTTTGTACACCATGTCAGTTCGTTTGGCAGTACTTTTCAGTGGAATATCTTATGCACACAGTGCTTGTGTTCTTGGAGCACAGGGTCATCTAGAGATTGGCTCTTTGCTCCTGCTGCTTGCTCCATTTGCAGCCGCCTACGCAAGTGCCACTGTGGAGCAGAGTGCCAAAGGCAGTTGTGATCAGCGCTGTGACGCAGAATCTGTGACATAGAATCTGTGACATAGAATATTTCTGTGCATTCAAATCATACAGCATGTGTTTTCTCTTATTGGTACCATGATGGAAATAAAGAAGAAAAATATACAGCGTACTTCAATTTTGTGGAAGATCATATAATAAGTCACACAGCAAAGACTCAGCAAATCTCTTGAGTAGAAGAATGTTGCAAATCTTTGGTAGTTTGGTGTGTGCATTGTATCTTGACTGTGAGTGCAGGGCCTGCTGTGCCGGTGGGAGTGGATGTACAAGTTGAGAGCTTGGACAGCATCTCTGAAGTCGACATGGTGAGTGTATACTAGGAGACACTTCATTCAGTTTGCCTTATTCAACAAATCGAGCATGTTCTCATTCTAATCTTGCATTTTCTCGTTGAGGACTTCACCATGACACTGTATCTGAGACACTACTGGAGGGACGAGCGCCTGTCTTTTCAGAGCTCCACCAACAAGAGCATGACCTTTGATGGACGACTGGTGAAGAAGATCTGGGTTCCAGACGTGTTCTTTGTGCACTCCAAACGATCCTTTATCCATGACACCACAACAGACAACATTATGCTGAGAGTGTACCCCGACGGACAGGTGCTCTACAGCATCCGGTCAGACTCACAACAGATTTTTTTTAAATGTTTTTTCACACTATGTCCATGAACATAGAAATAATAAATCACCATGAATCTAATCAGCTATAACTTCTGTAATAATTGTCTGTTCTGTGCCACAGTGTGACTGTGACCGCTGCCTGCAACATGGACTTAAGTCGCTTTCCTCTGGATTCACAGACATGCTCACTGGAGCTGGAGAGCTGTAAGTATGCTCTTGTTACACTGATTTTAAACACAAAAGAACTAATGCACTTCCAATAGCAAAGTTTAGTTATTAATATTAACTACTCATTTCACTAATACGTAGTTAAAGTGAAGATTAACACTAAAAACTATTTTTTTGACTGTGTATATAGCCTTTATTTGAGCTCGACTGTTATATCGGCCGGCCGTTTAGATTTTTTTTACCTCAATTTTGTCCCATATCTGATCAGGCAGTTGTTTGGGCTTTTCCTCTGGGAAAGCTGCACTCACAGTGATCTGCCGAGTCTGAGTTGGTTTGATAGACTTACCTCTCTCCATTCTTAAGTCTGCAGTTTTGATTTTATCATGAACATGACTTTAAATTGTATTCTTGTTTTATGATTTTGGCTGTAGCACAAGCTTTAGTAAGTGTTTGTTTGTTTGTTTGTCAATATGAACAATATGATATGAAAACACAATCGAGCGTCATTACATTGCGTGAAAGAGACACATATGTACCGTGGTGAATAATAAATTTGGTTGAAGTTTTTTTTTTTTTTATTATTAAACCTTTATTTAACCAGGAAAGTCCCATTGAGATTCGGAGATCTCTTTTTCAAGGGAGTCCTGGCCAATAGGCTCTAACAACACAACCCAAAACACAGACTTACATTTTAAAATAAACAGAAAAGACAGTTAAAAACAGTAACAGGTTTTGTTTTTTGGACTCAGAAATTGGCCTTGAAAATCGGCCATTGATATCAGCATCGACTGACAAAAGTCTGAAAAATCTGAACCAGCATCAGCCAACGAAAAACCCATTACGATTGATCTCTAGTCTTTAAATGGCATTGCTGAGTCATTTTTTGTGTGAACAGGGCAAATTACCTAGTTTCAGGTCAAAGCTAAATGTGTCTCACTGTAAAGGCTAGACTCACTGACATCAGAGTTGATTTGTCCACTCAAAACTGTGTGCTTATCATTAACACCTGCTGTCAAGCCAGTCTCACGGCTGCTTGACATGTGTTCAAAAGGAAAAGGTGCACAGATCTCTACAGACACTCACACACAGGCACTCACGCTGTTACCATCAGGACACACGTTCAGGTCCCTCTGACTTAAAACTGAAAGGGCTTTATTCCCACCTCAATCTGCCTGCTGGACGGCTGAGGTCAGGTCATGTGACAGCCTACTTTGTACAGAAGAAGTGATGATTTGCAGACTTATTCTTTTATTGATCTGTGTATTTATTGTGTATTTCATAAATTGCATGGTTCTCTGTTTGCAAATGAAGTTAATAACAGATAAATACAGTTATTTTTTATTTGATAATTGATTACATCATACTAAGTTTCATACAAAACTATCATTTATATTTACAACAGGCATGAATCTACCAATTTAATTTAAGTATTGATGCTTCTGTAAAAAATCCAAGTTGAGTTCATGGCTCTGTGTTGTCAGGTGTCAGAGGTTCTGTAATGTGGACTTGATGTTGCAGATGCGTACACAGACGAGGACCTGATGCTGTACTGGAAAAGCGGTGATGAGTCTCTGAGCACAGATGAGCGCATATCGCTGTCCCAGTTCCTCATTCAGAAGTTCCACACCACATCACGACTGGCCTTCTACAGCAGCACAGGTACATCTCACTTTTGTCCAAACATAGTTGTCATGTGACTTAGTTGTGCAGGGTCGATAACAAACGTGTGTTTGTGTCCAGGCTGGTACAACCGTCTGTACATCACCTTCACTCTGCGGCGCCACATCTTCTTCTTCCTGCTGCAGACTTACTTCCCTGCCACACTCATGGTCATGCTGTCCTGGGTGTCCTTCTGGATCGACCGCCGGGCTGTTCCCGCCAGGGTCTCTTTAGGTCAGCATACAACTGAGTCTGAACAGCTCAATGTGGCTTCATTCTGTGACACACTGCTTTATGAAGACATCACTTATAGCATTAAATATATGGAGTGATCCAGCGTAAACTTGTGTGCAGGTATCACCACGGTCTTGACCATGTCCACTATCATCACGGGAGTCAACGCCTCCATGCCCAGAGTGTCCTACATCAAAGCTGTGGACATCTACCTCTGGACCAGCTTTGTCTTTGTCTTTCTGTCTGTCCTGGAATATGCTGCTGTTAACTACCTGACCACAGTGAGGGACGGCAGGAACCGGCAGCTCAGTGAACAGGTACCATTTACAGTACTCACAAGCATTATTACTGGAATAGTCCGGTAAAAAAAACCTGGACATATTCACTTGCAATGGATCAAATTTCCCCCCAAAACATGCCTACTTAAAACAATTATAAAAGATACTTTGGATTGTAAAAGTAGAAGATAAAAACTCTTTTTGTCCTGCGGCCCTTTTCCTCAGGCGCAGAGCACTCCCTGCTCCTGCAGCTTGCCCCAGGTCAAAACCATGATGTTGGACGGAAGCTACAGTGAAGCAGAGACCAACAGTTTAGGTCCAGTGGATTCCTCACAGAAGCAGGAGCAGATTGTAGTGCACTTGGCTCTGGATCACCTTCCCCCTGAGGAGCCTCATTGTCCTCCCAGAGGATTCAGAATTCTTCAAAACACTCACACCATCGACACGTATTCACGCATGATTTTCCCTGGAGCATACTTCCTCTTTAACCTTGTCTACTGGTGTGTGTACTGCTAGTGCAACACCACTGTCAGAATGCTACTGGCTTTGAGAGAGTCGCATGGCTTTGTATGGAGCAGAACTTTAATGTGATGATTTATTTCTGGCCTCCACAACATTTAAAGGAGTTTCTTCCCACAAAAGCACTTTTGGGAAAGTGCTGGCTTCTGAAGTTTGAGAACTCCAGTATATTTAATAATACTGTGTAAACACATTTCAGCATTACACACTGTATGTTGTTTATGCACAAACGCTTGTCTTTTAATTAAATGTCCTTTGCCGTGAAGCGAAAACAATCTTTGTTTTAAACACAATTTATCCATAAATGAAAAAGTTACGAATTGAACTTTTTTTTGCCAGATTGACCTGCCTTAAGACAAAACTTGACCTGCTTGTGACTGATGATGTTTTGTGGAGTTTGTAGCTATTCATGAGTGTCAGTGCTGCTGGTTAAACATGATAGTTATGAAGAAGTACTTATGAAATATAAAGACATTTTCAGTTCCTGTGATTCAAAGTGCATAAGGAACAGAACAAAAAGAACACTGGAAGTAATTAAAATAGAAGATTCACACTATAAGACTTGGACTTTCTTGTAGAATATGCAGAACAGATGCTGTTTTGAAAATGCTTATGGATCGGAGCCACCAACCTGCCCCAGGAGGCAGCTCAAGAGGCACTGTTTTCTGAAGAGAGCTATGCTTTCTCCTGTGATGACTCCCCTGTCCTGCTGCTGGGGTTAGAACTATAGAATAGTGTCTCTACTCATTAAACCACATGATGGCGCTGTAGTGCTGCTGAGGTCACTCTGCCAGGGGCCACCATAGATCTATATATCAGGGGGTGGACAATTACTTTTACCTTTAGGCCACATTTAGACCCAGACAAATGATGGGAGCAGAGTGCAAACATTCATGTACAAATTGTCATGATCACAAAAAAGGCTGGACAACAAAAATAAAAAAGTCGAAGCTTTAAAAAGTTGTAATTTTATGATAAGAGTAATCATTTTATAAGAAAAAAAAATCTGAGAAATCTAAGCCATAAAAAGTTGAAATTTTTCAAGATTTCACTTTTTATGAGGTTAAAAATGCAATTTTACGAGAAAAAATAATAATAATTTCTAATCATGTCCCAGATGTGTGTATGTTGTTTCCATGGCTTAAGTTACAGTTTTAATCTTGTAAAACCTTTTATGGCTTCGACTTTGTTTTTTGCGATTACAAAAATTTAAAGCTTGAATTTCATTCTCATGTTTAATCTGGAAAAGTTACAAGTTTATTCTCTTTTTTTTACTTGTCTTTTATACTATGTCCTGGTGTTTCTCTAAAACGTGTCGGGGGCCTGACTAAAACAAGTCAAGAGCCAAATCTGATCCCCAGGTTGTAGTTTGTCCACGTCTAGTATATACTACATATACTTCAGGTCAATTTTAGTGATTTTGAACGGAGGAATCTGTTTTTTTTTTCTTCCTTTTTTCCACAGTTTGCAACTTAATGCTGTTCCTCTTTATTCATACCTTTCATTCATTCATATACTTTATTGATCAACAAGCAAGGAGGTCAAATTAAATAAAAAGCAGTATACTGTATAAGAGTATCTGTTAAGCAAATTTTGTGTTTTATTGTTTACACTTTCAGTTTATTTGATCTCATTTGTAGAAAGTAAACAACTGAATTACCACACACAAGAATCCACTTTTATTTGACTTATATAAGAGTAGAATCATCAGGCTATTTTTCCCACTCTTTCCTTGTAACAAATCTTAAATCCATCATTTTGAAAAAGTGCCACTTTGTCACATTTACCAGCTCCGGTTTCCTCTTGAACGGGACACAAAAGCCTACTGCATGCTCTCATATGTAAGCCTGCCCCTGTGACTCATGGGAAACGCAGTCCGTGTTCAAAGGCTCGCGACGTGCCCGAGGGTCAGAACTGGACTCACCCAGACTTTTTTTTAGACAAACTTGCATCTGAAGCGGAGATTACAGACGTGAGCTATAGTCCCAGATAAAGACGCATATCTCATAATAGTCCAGCGCTATTTGGCTTTGATTTACAATCGGATCAAAACTCGGAGGTCAAATCGTCTGAAACAAGAATAAATCATAGATAAGGCAATACTAAATGAAACACTGGTCTGGTTCAAACACATTCCAATAAACTTTTACATTTGTTCAAATAGAATCTCCATTGTAAAAAGGCACAAGGACAATTAGTTAAACTAGCTTCAATTTTTGTGTTGGTATAACTTGACAATGTGAGTCAAAGAAGAATAAGAAAACTTAGACTTTTGAGTAATAAGAGAGAGAGAGGGAGAGGGAAAGAAAGTGAAAGGAGAGAGAAAAGAGAGGCAGAAGGAAAGAGAGAGGAAGGAGAGAAAGAGTGACTGCAAGAAAGAAGAGAGAGAGAGAGGAAAAAGAAAGAGAAGAGAAAGAGGTTGAGAAAGCGGAGAGGGAAAGAGCAAGAAAGAGAGGAGAAAGAAAGACAAGAGGGACATTGAGGGAGAGAAGAGTAAGATGTATGAAGGGAGAGGAGAGAGGGAAAGAAAGAGAGAGGAGAGAGAAAAGAGAGGCAGAAGGAAAAAGGAGAAAGGAAAGATGGGGGGTGAGGGGAGAAAGAAAAATGAGAGAGGAAGAGAGCAAGAAAGAGGAGAAAGAGAAAAAGGGAGGAACACGTGTGAAAAGAGAGAGACAGTAAGAAAGAGAAAGAACAAGAGACAGATGGAGGGAGAGGAAAAAAAGGAGATATGGAGGGAGAGAAAGAGGAAAGAGAGGCTGCAAGAAAGGAGGGAGGAGAAAGAAGAGAGGGGAGAGAGCAAGAGAGAGAGGAGAAAGAAAGAGGAGAGAGAGGAAGAGAGACAGCAAGAAAGAGGAGAAAGAGAGAGAGCAAGATAGAGAGGAGAAAAAAGAGGAGAGGCAGATGGAGGGAGAGGAGAGAAAAAGATAAGAGGGGAGAGAGAGGAGCAAAAGAGAAGAGAGGATGGAAAGAGAGAGAGGAAGGAGAGAAAGAGGAAAGAGTGACTGCAAGAAAGAAAGAGAGGAGAAAGAAAGAAGAGAGGGAGGTCGAGAAAGTGGAGATAGAAAGAGCAAGAAAGAGAGGAGAAAGAAAGACAAGGGACCTTGAGGGAGAGAAGAGAAAGATATATGAAGGGAGAGGAGAGAGGGAAAGAAAGTGAGAGGAGAAAGGGAGAGAAGAGAGATGAATGGCAAGGAGAGAAAGAGAGATGGAGGGTGAGAGAGGAGGGAAAGAGAAGATAAACAGGAAAGAGAGAGAAAGGAGGGAGAGGAAAAGAGAGGGGGAGAGGAAAAGAAAGAGAGGAGGGAGAGATAAAGAAAGAGAGAAGAAATAGAAATGGGTGTAGAGATGGAAGAGAGAGAGGGAAAGAAAGAGAGGAGAACGAGAAAGAGGGAAGAGAAATAGAGGGGAGATAGCGAGAAAAGAGAGGTAAAGAAAGAAAGAGGGGGAGAGAAAAGAGAGAGAAGAGAAAGTACTTCCTGTGTGGATTGAGGGTTATTTTTTTGCACAATTAATAAGTAATTTCCATTAAAGATTCTGAGATTAAATTTTGACTTTGACAAAAAAAAAAAAAAAAAAAAAAAAGTAAATAATAATAGTAATAAATAATAGTAATAATTAATTATGCATTCCGTGTCTGTTTCTTCCACTTGCTCTGGCTAAAACATGTACAACCTTTTTATTTATTTGTTTTTTATTCATTTTATTTTTGTACGAAACTGTGGAATCAACATCAAATTTCACTCCAAATATTTGCACTAAAAAAAAAAAAAAAAAAAAATGTTACTCTGGGAACATTAAGTTGATAATTTTGATTTGATGTGATTTTTTTTTTTTACTTTTCCTTAAGTAGCAAATGTGAATACTTCTACCTACTACAAACCACAAATCCCTGAGCAGTGCGTGCCCAAAGAGTTAAAAGAGAAAAGAAAAACAGAAGAGCAGAGGGAGGCGGCAACTGCGAGTGCTCCGAGAGGTGTTCACTGTCCGCACGGAACACGGAGACTCCACACACACACGAACAGACCCACGGGTTTACGCACGACCTCCGTGGACGTGGATGTGCAGGTTGGTGGTCTTTTCTATTGGTTTTGATTTTTAAATTATGTTTGTGTTGCGTTCACTAGCTCACCTGCCACATAGTATTGTTGTAGGTTTGTTGTTTTAAGTTTTACCGTAAAATTGTAAAAGTGCTCACGTTGTTTAAAGCCAATATTTGCTCGTTTCTGGTGTGTTTTCTCTGCTAGTGCGCTAAAGCTTTTGGGCTACTACTACTACTAGCCTCGTGCTAAAAGTTATTTGGTGTGAGATCTGTTCAAAAGACAGTCAAAACTTTGTAACAACAACGTGTTTTTTTGCTCATGCATCAGGGAAAGTGCGTGCGCTCTTCTGTTTCTTTTGGAGCATGTGCAACGTAACGACACAAATCTCAGCAACAGGAAATGTAGACAACAGTTAGGCTACATGTCAGGAGTTGTGTCTGTGTGAGGCAGCTTCGACACATATGAGCTGGGCTTCTCAAACTCAGGTATGATGAAACGACTCCATTTCCCGATGCTGTTCGAGGCACATTTTTGTTCAATATTTTCCGTGGCACCACCTTCTCAAATATTGGCCAGATCAAACCTATTTGGAAAACATCATTGATTAAAGTTGTGCTAACTAACTTTTTTAGTTGTAAATTGGTAAACGTTGTGTTTTCCTCTAAAAGGTATATGGTAATTTCAGTATTTTGTGAAAAAAAAAAAAAAAAAAAAGAGACCCCTGAGTACTGTCTGAACTGAATAATAGAAGAGTTTCAGTTCTAATCAGGAGCCATATGCTGCGCTCTGATTGGCTGAGCTTGGGTGGTCCTCTCCACTTTGCTGTTTGTAAAAAGATGTTTATTGACCACATTTGCATGCACATTGAATACATATTGATACCAACCGTGTGTTGAAGCGTTTCTGAGAGGAAGGAAACGAAGGTGTATTTGCAGTATAAAAATCAGCTACCCCATTTTTAATGTAGTCGCTGTAACACTTTACCTGAAAAGTGAAAATGCAGAGTATTTGTTCTTGATGAAGAAGTTTGTCAGAACTTTCCAAAATGTTACAATTTTTTCCAATTAAATCTTTGAATATGTTTTCATAAAGTGAAATATTTAAAACTGATTATTTGTTCAAAGCACACCTAACAGTATCTGAGTGCACACTGGTTAAAAACACTGCTCTATAATGGTTCAAAGTTCAAACTTTAAAACCAATTTGGATGAAAGATACATTTTCATTGTTCTTTTTTCATTTGTGTGGTTGTTTCCATCAAAAACATTGTGCCTTTGAGATAGGTCTAATATGTGGTACAATACAAAATGGTAATATACAAGTAATAAACAATGTTATCCAAAATTTTGGGGGACCCCCAAGGCATGACTCCGGAACTTTTGAACGCCACTTTGAGAACCAGAGGAATGCATTAACAATTAGTTTGTTTCATATAAATGTAGAGCTGGGCCATAAGGACAAAAATGTAGATCTATACGTAATATATATCTTTGAAATTACATTTTTTTTTCTAAGCCTACACTCTGCTGATTAAAAAGTCTTTACTTTACTTTGAGTAAACTCATTTTGGTGCTGTCTTTTGCTGTGTAAAGCTAAATAAAACTATGTTCCTTGGATAAAACACACTTATAATTTGACTATTACAACAAATAGATCAATTAAATGATCTTATCATTCTCTTGGTCACTTTTCTCTGTAAATGTAACAACTTTTCATCATTTTCTATGAAGTCTTTTTACCCAAGATTACATTATTTTGATATATGCAATATGACCAAAGTCGTATATTGTCCACTAAATATCACAATATATAGCAATATACCACCCAGCCCTACGTAAATGCAGATGAAAATCTACTTTTCCCAAACTGTTCAGACTGACTTGCAATAAACTGCTACAGTGACAACTTGAGTCTTATATTTCCATGTACTTAGAATCTACAAATAAAACTACAAACCCCATCAAACAAACAAACAAACAAACAAAAAAAAATCAACAAATGGATCAACTGTAACTAAGCTATTTATTATTTCAGAAACCACTAGATTCCCAACCAATCATCACGTGAATTATTTTGTATCAATGCTATCTTTCACCCCAATAATCTTCTATGCATCTTCCATTATAAAACCTGCCTTTATAAACAAACAAACAAACCACACGTGTTAACATTCTATGTAATCTAATGGTCCGAGCTCATTATTAATCCTGAAAAAACTGACGACTGCAAAAAGAGGATTACTGACCAAGGCTGTTCAGTGTTACAAGACTTAACCTCTGCCACTTCTCTTAATCGAGGTGCATGTTTTCACTTGCCTCAGCTGTAATTTAGGCCTATAATTACTTGTATTGCTGTTTTATTATTCATTCTTTGTGTATGTAAACAGCACATCGGAGAATAACTGCAGGCGATAAAGAGATCCAGCTAGGTCCTTGGTGGAGCTAAATCTAATGCCTGATGTTTGTGATCAGACCAGGTGGATGAGGTCAGAGGTCAGGCCCAAAGGCATCTATAAACAAAAGGAAAACTGATGTGATTATTACGGTCTGAGAGTCCTGTAATTAGGAATGAAAACTGTGGTGCTTGTGTGTGTGTTTGTGGGGAGGAGGGAAGGTGGGGGTCCTCTTGTTCCGTCTCACAGCTGACTCTCTGCTTTATCAGCTGGGCGTGTTAAGTGTGGAGTGTATAATTTATGTGCGTCCTCCTTATGATTTAATATGTACCACGCTTAAGGCACAACACATGTTTAAATGTGATTGTTGGAATACCTTTTTAACAGATTTACTTTGTCTTATGACAGGATTGAACAAAGTATAAAGAAAATAATAAAATGAAGCAGCCTGTCAACCTTTTTTGAGTTATGGCACACTTTTTACGATTTAAAGTTTCTGCGGAACATCAGCTAGACTGCTTTTCCTGATTTTAGGTGGAAAAAAGTCAAGGTTAAAAAAGCCTTGTAAAAAGATATTGAAGGATATTTTTGCTGCAGTACATAAAAAAATCTTAACATTTTGTGCAAAGAGTCTAGACAATGCAAAAAATATTTTACAAAAGGAGACATAGCATTTGATAAATAGTTCTGTCTATAAAGTATGTGTTAAAAGTCCTTAAAATCTTGAGTTTAAAATATAGAGGTTTTATAAAGAATTTAAAAAGTCTGAAATTTAACTAATAGAGGTGCAGGAAACTGGTTAATTATGTTCTAATTTTATTTATAGGCCTAGTTTATGCCACTAAACTGGCACAAATGATTGTTTTGCTTTTCTTTTGCTTTTCATTTTTTGGTTCAGAAGTTTGCCCTGTGGTAAATTTTTTTTTATCCATATGTGAATTTCTTAGCTCAAACTCTACAATATTGCAAGGCACACTAGTGTTCCCCGGCACACTGGTTGAAAATCTCTGATCTTACCGACTGAAAGAACAGAACCTTAACTCTGTTCTCTTCCATCTCAGTTAGACAAAAATAATTTTTTTTTTATTTAAGTGCCTTTTTTCCCAGTTGAACTTGAAGTTGTTTCTGCTGTGACTCTTCTGAGCAGTCGCAGTGGAGCAGTGTGTGCTATCTGCTCCTAGCTGCCAGTGGGCAGGCCTTTCTTGTAAACACCAGGGTATTTTCTGCTCACTGCACCAGGACAAAAGGAGAGCACCATGATGGGACTCACAGGGGCAGGGCCAGACAGTCCAGAGCCAGCCTTCTCACTCACTGAGTTAAAAACATGCTTCTGACTGAGCAGTAATGTTACTGTCATGGTTTAAATGTGATACTTAGTTTAGTTTAGTTTATTTGAGCAACATAAGAGTTCATGTTTAACATGTACATGTAACAGAAAATACAAAGAGCAATGACACTCAAAGGGAGTAGGAAGAAGTCCAAGAACTTATAGACTCCTACCCTATTGCACATATGTGCTGGACACTTAATAAATCCATATTTTTGTGCACACACATATGCCGGTCAATGCATGAGTGTGTGTTACAATCGTTTATGTTCGTACAAAAGAAATGCTGTAAATAACATGACAAAATAACAATGAAAATCAGACATCTTACTAGAGATGATGATACTTCTACAAAGGGCTTGTTTTATTTTGTTTGTCACAGGTTAGCACACACACGTTTCTTTTCCTCATAATCAGCACTCATAACTTTAAATTCTTTAATAAAGATGCCGTCTTCATGAAAGGGGCAGTAACAGGACCGTATAAAGCTTGTGTGCGACCCATTGTTTTGGTGAAAATGAGAGGAGGAATAAAGGAAGTATTCCCATGACATCAGCATTCCTCACCTGAGGCCGATGACCCCAGTGACACCCAAATGACTCCTGACTCTGGGGAAGAGCTGGGCGTGGACATGCCAGTGAAAACATGTCAGCTATGGTGTGTGGAATCCTCGGCTCTGGGTTTGTTGGGATTCTCAGTAGCACTTGCTGTTTCTGGAGCAGTGCAGAGTTCTTATGTGCTGGCACAAAAGCGGTTGCCTAGCTGCAATGGGAAGCCCAGCGGCTGCTGTCATAGAGCTTTGTGTGGACAGGGTCCCACCCCCTCTGTAGGACTCTGTTTTGGCCCACAGGATGGATGGAATCTGTATTCACCTCCTCAGTCTCTCACAGATGTCAACGTTTTTTATCGGCCTCATTAAGTGGAATTGTGCCTGCTCTTGTCTTCCTTTAGAGCCACAGGAGGAATGTATGTTTCATGTGCACACGCAGGGATTCAGGGGCTTTAATTCACTTTGTGATTTGGGATTTATACTTCAGTTTGCCCACACAGATTCAAGGTGCTGTGTCTAGCAATAAGTTGGCTTTGGTTTGTCACTATTTGAAATCAATCAACAGCTTAGTCTGAAGAAATGTGAAAACTGTGACTGACTGAAGTAAAATGCTGCTGAAGTCAGTTTAAAGATGCACTGTGTAACCTTCTAGAGGTGAAATATCAACAACTAAATACATGGCTCACTAATCAGCTTAGGAAGTAAGATAAAGTTAAACCATACTTTGGAACTTTGTTATAGTGGTAAGTTTGTTATGCCATAATGTAAAAAAACATAACAGAATGTCTTTTTCATTGAAACAAACTGAAGTTTCTCCAGGGCAAATAACAGTCCATTTTATGGCCATGCAAGCCTGCTCAAAGTAGTATTTTAATCAGTGATTCTCAACCTTTTTCAGTCGTGACCCCTACATTAACAACCGTAGCCATTCACAACACAAAATGTAGGCTACCTGCAAAGTAGTCTTTAGTCTTATGTTGTATTTTAATTTGAAGACATAAACTTAGATAAATTCATCTTGTAGGCCAGCAAATAGGAATTTACACCTATCACTGTATTTGAAGCTGTCAAATCTGGCAAATGTTAATCTTAATGTTCAATTTTTCACATGATCAAGGGACCTCCAGGTTGAGAATCACTGATCTAAATGACAAAAACACGCTTTTATTTAAGTCTATTTTTGGTCACATTTGCGATTGGTTGGTCAGGCTGATATCTCATAGGCCTTATATTTCTAAAGTTTACTTATGCCTTAGCAGTTTGTAGAACGCCCTCTGCATCATATGTGGCATTTATACAAGTTCCTCTGGGAACATGTAGGCCATGCTTTTTAAACACCACACAATTTAAGTGAACAGATTTCAGATGCACAGAGGTCTTCGTAAATATTGTGTTGGGCATTTTTCTGTAAAATTGTAATACATTATATATTACTAGTTTCAGCAATGAAAATATACTGTATATGTATTACAATATTACTGTCTCTAAAACATAATTGAGTTGACTTATTGCTAAGTACCGTACACATTAAGATATTGTACCAATCATTACATTGATACTGGAATATTGATTAATAGATGTGGAATAAACAAACTATCTTTTCCTCATGTTTGAATCAAGTCAACAGATTTCACACAAGTTTCAGTTCTGTCAAAGTTGTTTTGATACTGAACCCCAACCTTATATCACTGCAATTCACTTAATATGCAAGTACCTTCAGTTATTCAGAGTGTAACTAATATTTTATATTGTCAACTTTTTCAGAGAATATCCTGAAAAATATTTTTTTTTCTGCAGACACTGTATTATTCTTGATTATTTAAGATTAAGGCAGACTAGACACTGTGTGGATGCAGCAGACCCATAGCTGAGCTTGATCATTACTGAAAAAAGGAATACATTTGTAATGAGTTACTCCCAAAATATTGTGCCAAGCAAAACTACTCCAAACATTTATGAGGCTCCTAATCACAGCGCTCTTGTCAAGACTTGCTCTGCCATGTGTCTGCTGCATCCACACGGTGTCTAGTCTGCCTTAATCTGAATAAATCCACATTATTACAATGTCTGCTGAAAAAACGTTATTTTTTAGGATATTCTCTGAAACAACAGCAGGTTGTGCCATTTAAAAGATACTTCTGAGTGGACCTGATCAGGCCTGAACAACCACAGATGCGTTCAGAGGTCTGTTTCCTGTTTGCACCACCAGTTCACTCCATGTGCTTCCTTTCTTTCAGCAGCACCACCACCTGCCCGGATCAACAGAGCAACATGAGCTAGAGGGCCCGCCGCAGCCGTCACCACATCTTCATGAGCCCGCAGAATGAGGTGCACGCCCTTTCGGAGCGCCTCCTTGTAGCCTCGCACAAGGGGCAGCTCCAGAATGTGGTCCAGCTCATCAACAAGGGAGCCGAGGTCGCGGTAACTAGGGTGAGTGAGTCGGACTACTTTATTTATCCTCATAATAAAGATGGGACAATTGTGTTTTGTTATGATTCAGTTACTGTCTTAATACATGGGTCATGATTTCAATATATTTTTATTTTAAAGCTGGGTTACCTGATTTTCTTGCTGTGAAACTACTTTCTAGCTCTCTCAAATCCTCCAGCACATGGTTAATAGCCAGATGGTGCATGTTTTTGGCTGCAATTACATCTCAAGAACATCTTTTTACAGACAGCAAAGTGAAACTGGAGTGGACCATCAAAGCACAGCCAATCAGAGCTCTGCTTTTGACAATCTTGAAGGAATAAAATACTTTGTTATTAGATTCAGACAGAACACAGCAGTCTGATTTTGTCAAGTGCTGCATTTACAATGTACTTTTTGGTAGTAAAGGCAAACGCTACTAAAATGCAACAAAAAAGACCGTCTTCTGTGAATTTGCTAACAAAACCATGGCTTTTCAATTGAGAATTAAAGCTACAGTATCTAACTTTTTAGTTGTGCATTTTTTTAGTTGTAAATTTGTTGTTTTTCACGTTTCAATTTATTAGAAGTGCAGCATTTTGTAAGAATATGAGACCACATTGTACCATCTGATAATAAAGAATATTAGTTCTCATCAGTAGCCAAATGCTGCGCTCTGATTGGTTGTGCTTGTGCCAAATATTAACACATCAATATTAACTAAGTGTCAAAGAATCTTTGAGGAGAAGTAGACAGACTTAAAGATGCATTGTGTAACTTTCTGGAGGTGAAAACTACATACGTAGTTCAGTAGAAATATGAAGTTAAAACCATTAGGGGATATATGCATTTTATGTCGTAATATGAAAAAAATAAATGAACTTTTTTCTATGGAAACAACTCCACAATGTACCGGCCAATCAGATTAGTTAATTTGTGTAATGCAGCAGCTGAAACAAAGGAGCTGATTGGTCGTCTGTCATTTAGACCAAACTTTAACTTCAAAAATTGTTTTTTTGCTTTGCTCATGGATTCTGCAGACAACCGCAATGTTGTTCAGTCAAATATTTTTTTTTTATTTTTTTGTCGTAAGCAGCCATGTTGGTTTTCAAACGGGAGACGATGCATGTCTCTGATTGGTTTATTAATCCGTCAATAACATCCAATAAAATTCGAAAGAGGTCCACACTATATCGTCTGGATTTTCCAGACAAACACAGTGCACCTTCAAAACCATCATTTTGTTTCCAGTGTGAAAGTCAGGTATCCCACCGTTAGGTCAAGACATCAATGGTTAATGGCTTTATTTAGAGGATAATGACTGAAAAATTATTGTCTTTGTGTGTGTGTTTTCTGTTTGTGTTTTTGCAACTGGAAATGCATGAACTGTGAGCATTTTTATTAAACATAAATATCATCTTAATGTTTTCAAATGTCACTGGGTCATTTTTTGTATTAATAAATAGATGGTGCAATCAAACCAAAACAGAGCTATGACACTAAAATTGCATTCGAGCTTTAATGTTGAATGATTAAAAACTATTTTGAGAACCTTTCAATCCTACTTCAAAAACATAATTTCAAGCATGGCCTGTGCATTACCAATAAGGCCACCATTTTGCAAAACTAGTATTCAAAATTCTGATAATCTGAAAAGGTAAATGTTACATGTTTAGTTAATGAACACACAATATGTTTTCATGTATTTATTCTGAAAGGATGTTCAGTCAGACCTGTATGCGTCAGTGTTTGAGCTCACATTTGACGCATTATGTTTTTGTTCAGTTTGGCCGAAGCCCTCTGCACTTGGCGGCTCACAAAGGACACATTGAGATCGTGCACGTCCTGCTCAGAGCCGGCTGTGACCTGAACATCCAGGATGATGTGAGTAACACCCTCCACTTTCACCTGACCGCTGCAAATCACACTGATACCCACGTGGATCTTCTTTAAATCGCACACTGTCTGGAGCTACCATTTAGAGCTGGGCAATATATTGAATTTTTGATAATGATGTGAATATTGGCTTCAAGATATTCAAAAATGTGTATATTGTTGTTTACAGTAAATAATACTACAAAAAGAGACAGTTAGAATAAACTGTACAAACAGCAGCAGCAAACTTTCAACTAAGGGTATAAATGTAATATTTTGTGATTCATTTGACAAATGTGACTTTTTAAAATTTTTTAATGTAGCTTTTGTTGATTGAAAATTTATGAAATGACCGTTCATATTTCATGGCAAAGTACAATGTTATTATCACAGTAGGAACTTTTTTTCAGTTCTTAGTACTTTTTTAGTTCCTGTTCCCATTTTGGGAGCCTTCACACAGAGCAGGAACCATGGACTGGGGCCACACTTTTTTAGCTCCTGCTCTGGGGCAGGTATTTTCTAGTCAGACTAGAAACCTTTTGGTGACACAAGCACATTTACCATTTTAACTTTGTTTAGAAACATGTTTTATACATTCTCACATTAAGATAAACTTTCTTTATCCACGAGAACAATTATTTAAAACCAATAACTCCCAAAATATATTTATTTGAATTTGTAAATAGTAGCCTATAATACTATTATTAGGAATTACAACAGACAATTTTGTTTAATTGTTCATTTCAGTGACGTTTTCAACTTTTGTACATCAGTTTTATGTGGAATCAAGAAAAGACATCTTTGTTTTCCTAACATCACATAATTACTTATTTAAATGTTCCAGACTATACAGATGCTTGCTGTGACACAAACATGGGGACGGGATAGTTCTTGTGATTAAACAGTGGCTAAAGGAATTGGGGGACTAGTTCTTGGCACTTTCATGTGGGAAAACGCCTATTGAGATACTCATTTTTGTCACTATCGCCCAGCCCTAGCACCACTCCAGTGTGAACTCTGTGGTGCAATGACTTCTGTTGGGCTGGAGTGGGACCCTCTGGAGTGTCCTCTCATGGGCGTCCCCCCAGACTGCAGCTCTCCCTCTCCAGCAGCGCAGTGCCTGGTGGACTGGGTGTGGTCTGAAAGCAGTGCCACGGAGCAGCAGCAGCGGAGAAGTTCACTGAAGGTTAGCTCACTGTCTTCCTCCACTGCTGCTGCTCTGCCCGGGCTGCTCTCATCTGTCCTGCTTTGTTCGATTTCTTACCTGTAATCCATGTCTTTTGGGACACACCTGCTTTTCCGAACATGACAGTTGGCTTGCTCAAAGCTCCTTATGTTTCACACAAATGTAAGGAATCTTTTAATTCAGGGTTTCTGCAGGGTCTAAAAAACTAAAGAAGTATTTATCTTTTATTTAGCCAGTAAGTTCCCATTGAGATACAACATCTCTTCTTCCAGGGTCAAGAAAAGCAGCAGGTTCATACAATGCAAAAATAACATAAAAGTAGACAAAATACAAATATGGACAATAAATACTGTCAGTGTTCTACTAGATGTGTTTTTAAATTATGTTTAACCTGACTAATGCTGGGCAGTGAGGAGAGGCCTACAGACTCTGCAGTTGCTTCCAAACATGTGGTGCTCGAACACTGAAGGCAGTTTTCCCAAGCTCAGTCCGACACTTGGCTCCTTCTCATTCCGGCGTCGCTTCGGAGGGTTGTCACATTCATTCTTTTTTAATAATATCTGATAAAAATTATGAATCACCTGGAAATGCTAATAATAAAAAGTACATTGTAACCCTTTCATTTAGAGCCAAATCAGCCTCTGGGACAAATAAAAATTTGAAAAATTTTAATAGGACTTTTGTATTGGCTCTGCCTAGATTTTAGGTCCCTAAAACTAATTTTTACCTTAATTACCTTCAGCTTTTGAAGAAGAATAAAACCCCAAATATGCCAAATCTAGTGCCATTTAGGTCTCGGTTGTTAACACAAACTTTACCCAACCTTATATTTACCAACAAACCTTTAGGTGGAAACTAGATTCTGTTTTTCTTTCGTTTGGAGAAAGTTCTCCCTTCTGATCAGAGTCTGTTAGTCTCAGAAGCAAAAACTACGAGATTTCAGCTTCACAAAGACTCCAGACATTTGCTTGTGCTCCAAAAGTTCAGAAACAGTTCTCGTTTGTTATGACAACTTTAGTCAGTTGTGTGAGGGGAAAAAAGACTGTAATGATAAAGAATTGAAGACTTTAAAAGTTTTCAATTTGCTGTTGTAGGTCTTAAAAATGTTTGGTCTTAACTTTTTTTTTTTCTGTCATCTCCCGATCTATTTACACCACTGCAGCTTTGTGGGAAAATTCTCAGTATTATTCCTTATGTAATAACACAGTTGATGTGTTTTCTTCTACTGTTACTCAGTTGATGAATTAGATAGAATGCTGGGTTTCTGTATAAATTGCTTTTGTTTTTTTTTAAATAATTGTAGCAAAATCTAAAATTTTTATCTTAGGAAGTATGTTTTGTGGTCTTAACAGGTCTTTAAAAGTCTTAAATTTCACCTGTCACTCCTTGCAGAAACCCTGTTAATGTTTAGAATGACACATAGTTGTACAAGTCATTACATTAGTGCCAGGTGTAAAAATGCTCCTTCTCTTTGGCTCGGCTTCCTGCTGCTCTGGTTAGACTCAGTTTGTTCTATGGCTGCAGGGCTGTTTTGCTTATTACTTTGGCTTGCTCTCCTGATTTCAGAACGTGTAATCTAACAGAAACAGAACATGTTTGTAGATGTTTATTGTGTGATGCTGGTGGTTTGTGTTGCAGGGCGGGCAGACGGCGCTGCACCGGGCTGCTGTGCACGGGAACACTGCAGTGATCAGCGCTCTGCTCCAGGAGGGCTGTGCTCTGGACCGACAGGACAAGGTTCTCCACTTGTCACCACTGTCACTAAAACAAACACTGTCTAAAAGCATTATTTTCAATGTATTCTGCTTTTATTGAACAGGATGGAAACACTGCTCTCCACGAAGTGTCCTGGCACGGCTTTAGTCAGTCTGTCAAACTGCTGGTCAAGGCTGGTGCTAACGTCCACGCCAAAAACAAGGTCTAATGATCATACAGTATGTATACTGAGGTCTTCTCTGGTGTGCTGTGTGTACTTACTCTTATGTAACGTTACAGGCAGGGAACACAGCTCTGCATCTGGCCTGTCAGAACGGACACACTCAGAGCACCAAGGTTCTGCTGCTGGGAGGTTCTCAGCCTGATGCGCGCAATCATGTGAGTGAGACACAAGACACATGCTGCGCATGACACATGCCTCGGCTCGTTTAGCCCATCACTACTACTGTATAATACCTGTGATGTAAAACTTGCTAACTTCAGTGCTTGGCTTTAGTTGAACTTGTCCTTTTCAGACAGGAGACACGTGTCTTCATGTAGCAGCACGTTACAACCACCTGCCCATTATCCGCATTCTGCTTGGTGCCTTTTGCTCCGTGTCACACAAGAATCTGGTGCGTGCATATGTTTGACCACTCCATCATAAGAAGTCTGAAAAACTAAAGTGTATGTAATTGACTTGACTGTGCAGGCTGGAGACACACCTCTCCATGTGGCGGCTGCTCTCAATCACAAGAAAACAGTCGGTCTGCTGTTGGAGGCTGGAGCTGATAGTCGCATCTGCAACAATGTAAGCCTCTACTTTCCTCACATAATCGTTTCTGCCTAAGTAGAGGAGGTTGAATACTAAAGCATTCTGTGTTGATCCAGGCAGGACACACTGCGCTGGACCTGGCTCGAGAGCACAACAACCCTCAGGTGGCTCTAGTCCTCACTAAAGCACCACAGGTAACCTTAAGTCAGCTTATATGAAATGAAGACTGTGATTGTTTCTGAAGCATTGTCGTGTGTTTTGTCTGGACCAGAGCTTCGTCCGAGGCAGAAGTGCCAGAAAGAGGAGAGAGAGACTAAAGGCTGAGGGCAGAGCTCAGTCTGTGCCCAGAGACCAGATGCTGCCCACAAAGGTTGGCACACACAACAGACTCCTTTCCTTCACGTTCTCAGAGAAATATTTGCATTAATGACATTTGTGTAATGCTCACTGGTAATGATGAGTGCTCTGATTTTAGACCTACAGCAAGCACCAACCGAATGTAGTGAAACCGACTTTTCATAGACATAACAGCACTTTTTGAACGTTTTGTCTTCAGGAAAGTGGTTCTACTGCAGACGACACACCGAGCAGTGAGTTCACGTCTAAAAAGACCGATGAGCTCAAACGAGAAGACAACAAACATGCTAAAAGCAGGAAAGGCCAGGGCAAGGTATTTACTTGTATTAGATGATAGATATGTATGGTCTTGTGCAAACTGAGGAGTTTGTTTGTCTACAGCAGTCCCTGTCTGACCCCCTGAGACGCACAGAGGCCAGGCACACAAGCGCCCTCCACAGACGAAAAGGAAAACTGCGAGGAGTTCCACCTCACACGTCCTTACCTCCTCACAACTACAAGGCCTACCAGCTGTACACGCTGTACCGGGCTAAGGATGGCAGAATCATGCAGGTTTGTGTCCACTCTCACTTCTCTGAGACAACAGGCTGTTGTTTTATCCAACATTTCTGTGCTGCAGGCTCCTCTGAGCGGCTGTCGCTGTGAACCTCTCATCAGCAAACTGGAGAACCAACTGGAAGCTACTAAAGAGGAGATGAAAACTGAGATCCATGCTGTCCAGGACCTGATGAACTCAAAGCTGGGCCAGCTGGACTGCAGCAACAAGCACCAGGTATGAGCCTCCTCAGAGTGTTCACGTGCCCCTCAGCACATTCCTGTGTGACAGCTGTAGCATGAAGGCTTACTTTTCATTAAGTATTAAGAATTTTTGCTCAAAAGAAAACAAAATCTGAGCTGTGTTGTTTATTCCAGATGCGAGCTCTTGAAAAGCTCACCCTGGAGAGAGTGTGTGCTGAGAGGAGCCAGTGTCTGCAGAGGATTGCCCAAAGAGCTCTTCAGGAGCGTCAGGAAAGCCACAAGCGGCAGGTGAGCACATCACACAGACCACTTCACTGTCTCCAGCAGAGGCACCTTCACTTGTCTCTACCAGATAGTGTCACGATATTTGTGAAAATCTATCTGAATACGTATGCTTTGAGCCTGCTGCTGTACGTCTGACCAAATCCAAACAAAGTAGAAATAACTAATGTATTGGACTGGTAAAGCTTTTGAATAACAACTTTATGCATTTGTTAGATCTTTATTTGAGTGATTTTTTGTGTGCTTTTGTGGATTTAAGATGAATATTTATGATGCTTCGGCCAATCAACTGCTCATTTTATAGCAGCCTTTTAGCGATAGTCTATACTAATTGTTCTGTGTAAAACCCTATTCACAGTGGTACATATTAATCTCACACAGGCCTTTTGAGGGCACCTGTTACACTACTATGGAGGTATCTCAACTTTGATTTGTTCTCGTCAAAGCAGATGTCTCTGGTGAATGAGCTGAAGAGCTGGTGTCTGTCCAAGCTTCAGCACATGGACGCCAGCTCCTGTGACACTGATGGTCAGAGTGAAGCAGCTGCGCTCAGTGCAACACCTGACACAACAAAGACTGAGGCCCCACAGGCAGGAACTGAAGGAACAGAGGCCCAGCAGGATGGAGCTAAAGATACCGGAACTCCAGAGGCAGGAGGGTTCTCTACTAACTACTTTGTAGTCCATGTCGACACCCCAGCAGGTAAAGCTCCACAGAGGGAACTGGATGTACTGTATGAATGTATGCTGTTTGATTCCTCTCCCCCGAGGACTAGAGAGAAATGAGATGTAAAGCTAGAATCTGGTACAAACAACCTTGCTGCCACAGTGCTTAATGTAATGGTCGTTTGTCCTAATAAACAGAACCTTAACCTTATGTTTATATGAATACATTTTAAATGATTGCATGGATTCGGATGAGTCTTTGTGTTTTAAAACAAGAAGTATCCCAATTTAGCTCTTCTGTTGTGATTCTTTCACAGAAGGAGTAGATCCAGTAGTGCGACCCAAGCAGCGAGCTTTGCTCTCTCCAGACCTGAGGAAGGACAAAGACCAGGCAGGCTCTTGTTTAGACCACACCAGAAAACACCACACCAACAGCCTGGACAGAGCCAAGAGCCACCGAAGGCACTCCCAAGGCAGGACTAAAAGTAGAGCAGGTGTGGAGGTATTCAGAGATGAGCCTGGGCCCTCGCTAACGCGGGAAAAGGACAGGCACGCTGTGGAAGTGACTCAGCATTTGTTTGAGACTGTGTCCACACAGATGGAGCGCTGGTATGAGAGAAAGCTGCAGGAGGCCAGGCGACAGGCAGAGCAGAAGGCCCAGGCTGACCGGGTCGTTCTCCTGGACAGGATCACACAACTGGAGGATGAGCTGCGGACGCTCCGGGCTCAGGAGCACTGCAGCTAACACATACTGTACTGTAGAGTCTGTGGTGATCACCGAGGCTGCCATTATACTAGTGTGTCCTGCCTCACACTCAAAGTAGCTTCATTCAATTGTTAAAAGGTAGCAGAAGACACAATGGATGAAATGACACCGGTAACTAGAGCTGCACAATAATTCAAATAGAATGTAAATGTCAATATACGCAAATAGAAAATTGCAAAGGCTGTCCTAACATCTTAAATTTACTTCACACACTCTGCATACAAACAGATAATCCAGTAGATTAAAGCCATTTTACAGGGAATTTTATTCATTTAACAGTTCATTGTATGTCATTTAGTCACTTCTCTAAAGACAGAAAAATGTGAACTCTGAACCAAATTCTATGATTAAAGCATACATCTCAAAATGCAAACACAAACTAGTCAGAAATAATTCCAGGTTTTTTCCAAATGGTGCAGCCCTGCCTGTAATGGTGGATGAACATTCTAGTCAGTAGCTATAGATGTGTAGCCTTCAGAAAGATGAAAGCAAAGAGTCTGTTCTTAGCTTTTTCTTCTTCTTTTCAGCGTATATAAACTCACCTTCAGCTATTTTAACCCATTTTATTCTAATTGTGAAGTATTGACATGAATGTGAAATAATTCTGGATTTAGAAGAGAATGTGTTTTAATGAAAAGTACAGTAGAATAAGCTTGAAGTGCAAAGTCTGACTGAGACTCGCAGCACAACTGAAGGGTTATTTCATTAGTATCTTGCTTTTATAATGAAACTATTTCTGATTTTTTCTATTAATAAAGAATCTGTGTATATTTTTTCAACAAAATTAATTAGAGCATTGTTTGAGAAATTAATTCAGCCATACACATTCAATCACATGTGGATAGTTCTCTGCTTTCTGACTACAAGCTGCAGGTTTCAAATACATTGTGTTTAAAAGTGTTTTGGTCTATGTCAGAGGTCTGTAACAATAAAAGAGCAGCACTGACCCAATTCAAAGAAAATTAAAGTCAGAACGAGCCGTAACTGTATTTAAAATATACATAAATAATAAAACAAAAAGCCAGAAAGTTAGACAAATGTTCAAAAAGATTTAAAAATCCCTTTCGATATTCTGGTACATTCAGATGCATTATTGTTAGATAAAAAAGATTTCTGCAACCTCCAAAATAACTTTATTCATAAACATCTTAGGCTGGCCAGATTGGCTAAGCTGGAGCACTGAACTTATTTTTGACTTTCTTGAAACCTGTTAATTGTAATGGTTTCCCAGAAGCAGAGTTTTCCTTCCCTGTCTTCAGTGCTCACATGTATTGTTTTATCATTAATTAACACAATGTGAGTGCTATTAATGATAAGGAGGAGGATATAAAGAGAGGAAACAGTCAGTCCAGACTTTCACAAGACCAGATGCTACCTGGCCAAAGCTAAAGATCTCTGTAGTTCTTCCAGGTGATTTTTTGCTTGTGTCATCATCATCCGAATGGCATCCTAAAGAATCAAACAAGAGAAATACAGTAAACAAAAGCTTTGAAGCCGTATTAATAATACAAATAAGATTTGAATTGTCCTTTGTGATATTACTATACTACAATTCTTTATAGTCTCAGGCCAAACTGCATTAGGCATTATGGACTTTGTGCTCTTACCGGATCAGTGGCGTTCTTGTTCCTCTTGAACTCGTCTCGGGCCCAGCCTCTGAGGTACTTCTGGTCAGCTGGATCTGGGATTTGTCGGATGGTCCTAAACATGTTCCTGTAGATTTCCAAAACCTTTTGTCGGTGTAAGAACTGCAGACATACAAGAATGATATCAGTATTGGGTATAACTAAATTACATATACTTAGTTACTATTAGAACTTTAGTAATTTAGTAGCGTAATGCATTACATTTTTACCTACATTTTAAAGACTTAACATAACTATCTAGTTAGTTTTATTGTTGATATTAGTTAGTTTGAACCTTCAACTTGTTATTTACCTTAGTTTAAAAGAAAATAATTAAACAGAAAATAATTATATTTGATCAATGTATGCAGCATTACAAGTAATCTTGGGGCAGTAGCCTTCCTATCTTATGCTGCATTCCAGGCAATTGGAAACTGGGATATTTCCCAGTTGAAAATACCAGTCCCCAGTTCAACTGCATCAAGTCTTATGTAAACATTATGGTTAATGCTAACCTTTAGGCTAAACATATTGATCACTTATGTCAAGTGGGATTTCCTTGACCTGCTCCCAGTTCACAAGTGGGATTTACCAGTTCGAATGGCATTTTACAAGTGGGATACTGTAGCTAACTAATTGCATTTTAAAAAAAGCAATAAGTCTTTTTTCCCCCAATACTGGATGCTACCTTCCTACCCTCTTGCATGCTAAGGATTACTGTATGACAGCTATCTTTGGTTTTCTAATTAAATTATAAATTAATAAACGGACTAGAGGTAAAGCTGAAGTAAAAAAGACTTTCAGCACAAATGTGTTCATCAGTTCTTACCTGTTTGAGTGAAAGAGCCGCTGTAGGTAACCTTGTGACTGCCATGCTTGTCCATCCGGATGTTTTGCTCTTGTGTAAACTGAACAAACTCATGCTGAAGATGAATGCTGCCACCTACTGTAATGGAGCGGCACTGCTTTCGCAATCTGATCACAAAAGTTCTAACATACAAGGGAAACATAAGGTTTTTATTCCTCAAAGAGCAGCATACACATGATTTACAGATCATTTACAAACTCATGTCAGAGAAGACAGCCGAGGACAATTTCAGGAGCAAATAAACTCTCTAAATGATTCACATGCACTGGGCAATCCTAAAAACACTTGGCTGAGTTCATCACATTTAGAAACATCATAACTGAATTGACATCATTCATTTTTCCTCTAAGGCACTTTGGTGACAGACTATTGCCAGACTTGCGTCGTGGACCATGGCACAGTAGAAAGGCCTCACTGATGAGCCGTAGTGACCAGCTCAAACCACTGTCTCAGGGCATCGCTCAGAGTCTCAGGCAGCACATTCACATCTCGTAAAACTACGTAGAATGGGAAGGGGAACTCGTCCATGTATGAGCGGATTTCTGGCATTTCTCCTGCTTCACCAAATATGGGCACCTTGATGTCCAGAATGGAGTCCTGTCACAAACACAAGAACAGTCAGCATGGCCTACTCACTGCTTACTGAAATGATAATTGTTTGCTGCTGCTTACTCTAGAGTTGGGATTGTCCAAAACCACAAAGATGATAAAGATGTTGGCGCTGCGAGCTGCTCTAACTGCAGCAGTCACTTTCTCTTTCCCTTCAAGGAACAGCCCACGACCATCAGACACCACCAGCAGCAGCTGGGCGGTCTCTGTGTGGACAAGATAATGTTAGAAAGACCAACGCAATACAGATCGCATATAGACTAAATGCAACAAATTCTAATAAAAATATAGCATAGATAAGTTTCACACCATAATCTAACAAAATACAGACAGAGTCCAGTAGACTGACAGAAATATTACAGGTTTAAAATCATAGAATAGTTAGTTGACACATTTCTAGATCAGAATAAGGTATTGATACATACACATAAAGTAAAAATATTTGGATAAGCAGCATACCTGACTTTGTGGATACTGGAGAGTGTGGTCTGGATGCTAAAAACATTTTGGCTGAGGTGTCTAAAAACTGTGAACAAACAAAGTAGAAAATGCTTAAACTTTCAAAATGACTGGCCTGGATAAAGTATCATGAGTATAAAGTGTAACCTGAGCAATCCTCGTTTTTTTCTGTTGAAACTGGCAGAGTCTGAGGATCCGAGCTCCGGATTCGTCATTAAACTGCTGCTGGAATGGATGAAGGAGCCGCACCTCCTCCCAAAACTAGACACAACACATTCAACATCAGCTCAAACAGCTTCTTTAGCCCATTACAGAGAGGAAGGACAGGAGGGTCACGTACCTGCACACAGCCACCTGACCCACCTCCAGCAGCGTCAGAGCATTGACAATAACCGACAGAGACTCAAAGGCCATCTGACATCAGACATAAAGAGAAACAAGACAGTCATTTACACATTTTGTTTGTTTGTCCAGAGTCCTTCAGTGGATCAGACCTGTTTGGAGTGGTTGTCCACCATGCTTGAGGAGTCGTCGAGTGCTAGACAGATCTGGTACTCTCGTTTACTGGGTTTTGTCCTTCGCAGCCAGATTTTATCTTTGCGAAACTGGCTGGCAATGTATGGAATGACTTTTCTCATGTTGAGGCGTTTCCCAGTACGATAGTCTCCCCTGTAAACACAGCTCAGTTAGCCAAAAATCAGAAGCCCAAAAAAAGGTTTTAGTCACAGAGTGGACTGACCTGAGTTTAGCAGCCTGAGTAGGCTCCAGAATAAGGCGCAGCTGCTCACAGAGCTGCTGAGACAGGCCTGAGGTTACACTCTGGTATTGTTGCCACAGACAGGCTGCTGCTCCCACCTGGAACCACAAACACAAACACTACAGTACAATACAAACTACACTGAACACACAAAACATTTGGCCACTGAGCTCACCTCTTCAGGACTTCCTGGAGGAAGTTTGTGACAGACTTCAAGCAGCTGTTCCATTTCTCTTCTCATCTCCTCTGGATCTTGGTCTACTCTCTGTTAACATTAAAGACAAGAGTTGAGCTCATTCACAGATTTGATGTCATTTGTGATTAGATCTGCTGCTATGACGTACTTCTGCAGATTCCAACAATATTTCAGGGACGGTGTGGATAGTTGACTCTGTACTTCTCTCTTTTAGATCACTTTGGTTGAGTATCTGCTTGTCCTTCCCGCTGTCCTGGTCCTCCTGATGATCTCCTTGCGCCTGGACGTCCATGTCTTGACTGTCTCCTCCTTCACACAGACGACAGGCAGTATGTTTACAAAGGTCTAGGACTCACACTGTCTTGTATCTTTTGTTTGTGCTACCTTTTTGTTGTTTATTGTTAGTGGTGTCCTGCTTGTCCGGGTTCAGAGCTGGGATATCAGTGCTCTGAAGCTCTTCCTCCTCCGTTTCCATGGCTACCTCATCATTCTGCTCCTGGTCCTTTTGTGGACCTGCTGCTTTTTGCTGCTCTGCACTAGCAACATCTGAAAAACAGTGGACTAAGTACACCGTGTACATAGTGTTTCACTGATTGACACGGTAACAGTTGTTTTTGGGGTCTACAAAAATAAACTTGATTAAGTGACACAGGTGCATTACTGACCATATGTCTGTGCATCATAGGTGCTCTCTCCCTGCTTAATATGCTCGTACAGATCAGACTCCTGTTGTGTCTGCTTTTCTCCCTCAGCCTGGGCATCCTTCTGCTCTGTGGTTCTGTCCATGGTTTTCAGACGTTTGTTGATGCGCTCATTGTAGTCTCCAGTTGTGCGCTCATTATCAGCCTGGCCAGGCTTTCTTTTGTAGCTCTAGAATACATAAATAGTGCATTTAGAGTTGGTTTTAGTCATAAACAAACAAGACATATGAGTCCATTTAAGGTTCAAAATATAAACGGAATCTTGTCCAAAACACTGTACCTGAGTCTGTTTCTCTGTCTGACGCTGAGAGGCCATTTGTGCAGTGAGTTGAGACTGGTGTCCTTCAGACTGGTTAGCATCAGCGGCTCCGCTGCCATGTTCCTGAAGATGACAAATAGGTAAGAACCTGCATGAAGGACAGAATGAGTCTTCTCTACAGAAAAACAAAAGTCACCTCCTTGGCCTGGTCCCTCTCAGACGCCTCTCCTCCTAGCTCTACAGCTGTGTCACTCTGAACATTCTGCTCTCCAGTCTGTCCATCTGCGTTGTGCTCCTTCCTCTCAGCTGACTCGAGCTGCTCTTCGTTAGGCTCCTGTTCTTCTTGGTCCTGTGAGACAACATATATTCTACTTGGTCACCTTTAACGAATGATGAAATGGAAATAATTGGAAAAAAGGTGCACCTTAGGTAGTTCTTGTCCTTGATTGTTCGGAACCGTATTATCTTCATCTTTAGCTGCACTTGTCTCATCTTTATCTTCTTCATCTTGTTTCTCAGCAGACTCATGGTTGTCTCCTTCTTCTGTCTCCTTTCCCTCCTCTTCCTCTGGGCCATCGTTCTGCTCTTCTGGCTGTGCGTCCTGCTGTCCCTCTGCTGCCTGCTGTTCAGCTGACTCCTCCATGTTCTCTGCTCCACTGTCTTTTTCATCCTGACCCTCGGCTTCCTTATCCAGGTCCACATTTTTGTCATCAATGTCAAATGGATTCTCCTCTGTAAAACATGTAATGCAAACTAATTATTTTTAGCTACCGGTAGTTGAATAATGCACTCAGAATAAACCTAGTTACAAAATTCATTATACAGTATAATACTTGTTTAGAACATTTGTAGCGTTTGTTTCTCAGTTAGGTCTTACCGTCCCCTTCGTTGTTGTCATCACCCCCCTCGTCTTCCCGGTCTAAGTTCAGATCCTCAGGTAAATCCATGGCTTCAGGTTCTGGCTGTTTGTTCTGTTGTCCGTGATATGGGTCCACTTCGTTTTCATCAAACTCCCTCTGAAAAAACAAGCAGACAGATGTGACTTCACAGTACTGTTATTAAGAATGCAGAGATTATTAAGTTTATCGACAATCGGGATTATTCAGGTCACAATATAAACGCAAGAACAAAAAAAATGGTGCCCTTTTAGGAAGCTAAATTTGTCCATGTTCATGTTGTACTGTATAGTCTTGTTCTTGTCTTCTACTGTCTTCTTTTGTCCTTTTTTTCTGTAGTATTTTAAATACAGTGACAAAGCGATAAAAAAAAATTAAAGCCGATATTTGGGACAGATGTGCTACTGTATATCCCAGTTAAATGGATTTAAAATGTTGTACTACAGCTTAGTAGAACAAATTAAAGATATCAATAAATAAATGAATGAATGAAAGAAAATTGGCCCATCCCTTAAAATTTAGAAACAAAATTATATTTTTTTATACAATAGATTTTTTTTTTCAACTATTATTCTAAAAGCATTTTTAAAACTATAAGAGTTTGATTTAATAAAACTGGTCACAAACATCATGATGAATCATGAAGAATAGCTAAATCGTGACATTTTATCTTGCAATTTACACTTTTTATTTCAGACACAAAGGTGGTCCATATTTGAAAGAAACCCGTAGTAATATTAAGCTAATAAATACACAACAATCCATTTTAGTTAATCACAGTTCAATTATAGTCTCTCTGCTCAGTGCTTTCTCAAAGCAGAGGTGTAGCAGCAGGAGCTCATTTGAGGATTGGTCAGTGTCATTAGAACTGCATTTTCAGACATGTCCAGGCGCTGCATGAGTTTATAAATCAGATGTGTGAGCATGGCCTCACAGATGAAAATGTGAGTATTCACAAACATAAATATTTTAAATTGTGACATCCCTTTAACTGTGACTATTGTATTAAGAATCCAACCTGATCTCCTTGCTCATGAATCTGCTCTTTTTCTTCCTCCTCACGTGGCTCCTCCTTGTTCTGTTTTTGTTTGTCCTTATTGGGCTCGGCAGCATCCAGGTTATCATCTTTGGCCACAAGTTCAGACTCACCCTGGGAAAAAAACAAAACACCGGTAAGAAAAGAGAGCTAGAATGAATGAGAGAGTGAAAGAGAGAAGTGTGAACTATACCTGATCCATTCCCTGCCCGTACTCTTCCTCTTTATCGCTGGCTTCCTCTGCGTCACTGTCGTCATCTCCCCACAGCCTCTCGTCCAGCGTGTCAGTCTGACCTTCACCCAAGTCGCCCATCTTTTTGTCTAGCTCTTCCTCTTCCTCGTCTTCGTTCGACTCTTCGTCCTCACCTACAAGCGATCACAAACATTTACAATATATCAACGCATTTCTTCTATCTTTGTTGTATGTTTTACCAAACTGTCTATATCTAGTTGTGTACAGCACCTGTTTCTTTTGGATCCCCATCATGCATCTGACCGTCAAAGTCCTCAGACATTTCTATAGCATTGTCTTCAGCTTTAATGTTTCCTTGGTCTTGCTGTTCTTCTTTTTCTTGCCCCTCTTTCAAGGTATCTTCAACCTCCAAAAATACAGATATATTAATATTGTGCTTGTAAAAATATTTCAAACATTATTAGTTCAAACTTAACAAATAATAATCTCTAACAGTAGTTACAGTTTTAAATTTGCGACTCCAGCATATTGTTTCACACATTTCTTACCTGATCTTCATTTTCAATTTTGTCACTGACGTCCTTGTTGCCCTCTCCTTCACCGATTCCACCTCCTTCATAGTCGTGAAATTCTGTGGCACCTTCCCCGTCTCCTCCAGCGATAAGCTCCTGAGGCAGGCAGAAACCCTGTATATCAGAAAAATCACATTTGGTTGCATAATGACAAAAAAATATGTCAAATTACTTTGGAAATGCTAATCTCGCTCTTGTTGGTCACACAACTACAGTACCTGTGTCAAAAACTATGTGCAAAAAACATATATTACAGGATGACACAACCAATTCAAAGTTTGTAATTGAAATAGGCTGGCAATTTATAGACGTTCAGGTGTGTGTAGTTATTTACAGTTTGAAAATGTGCTTTATTCAAAGACAAATCTATTGATGTTTTAGTTCTTTTTTGAGTTAATGTTGGGGTAACTAACTTTTATAGTTATAAATGAGTAGCCTTTGTGCATTTCACTATAAAGGATATGATAAAGACAGACCAATGTGTATTGTCTGAACTGAACAATAGACCCTTTTCATGCCACGTCACAGTGACGTCACAGCTCTAGCTGGAGGCAAAAAAGACGAAAACACATAGCAGACGCATTAAAAGTTCGAAATTTTATCGTATTTAAAATATTGTTTTGTTGTGAACTGTGACTAAGACCTTTACGTCTAATGTTAGCCTGACCTTACCCAGACAGGCAGGTGAAGTTTCATGTTCAAACTGATTTGTTTTATTTAGAAATGTAGCTAAAACTGTACTGTTGTCAATCATTCAATTTTTATACACAAGACCCTCATGTATTGCTTTAGCAAAGCCTTTGACAAGAGCTAAAAGATTTTAAGAGCTACAAACAACCAATTTTGTCGGACTAACTAATAATTAAAAAAATAATTACTAGTAAAAGTTGTGTCTCTGAAGCACTAATAGGAGGTGTACACATCAGCATATTTAGCATTAGCTTCTAGACATGAATGAACTGTTAAAAGACAACATTTTAGCCACTACTAGGTTTAGCAAAGTAAAACGAACATGAAACAAATGTAAAAATCACCTCTTCAGTCCCGTGAAAGAGTAGATTCTGATCCAAAACAAACCACACAAGCTCAGACAAAATACTTCCATCCGTCAGAAGTAATTCACCAAAGTCTGTGCCAGGTCCCACAGAGTAAGTTACGATACATATCCTGAATGGTCTGACTGGAATCGGCCATTTATTTCTGCTTTTGTTTTTAAAAATCCCTCCAAAAACGAGTTAATTTACACTGGTTTAAATGGAGGCAACGTCTTTTTCTGCCTCCGGCTAAGCTCCGCCCACCAGAATTCGACGCAATGTTTACTAACATGCAAGGGGTCAGGAGCTGAATGCTGCGCTCTGATTGGCTGTGCTTGAGAGGCCCTCTTTAGGTTCAAGTTTTTAAGTCATATTTGCAACAAAAAATAAATACATGTTGATATTAACCATGTGTTGAAGGATTTAGGAGAAGAAATTGTCAGATTTAAAACCTAAATAGTATTTTCAGTGTAAAATCTACCCCACCTTGAAGAATTCTTCATTATACTTTACTATTGTATTAGACATGTTTTGGTATCATTTTAACAATTTTGAGTTCTAATTTAACAAAGTCTGAGTTTTTAATTGGTGGTACTTACTTATTATTAACAAATTATTATAATAAATAGTACTTAGAATAAAGGTCCTTCGGGTAGTTTACCGTTTTCAATCGTGTTCCAAATGGCAAAATAGACTAGAAAGGCTACCAGCTAGTTCTTCTTGTGCAAACCATGTTTAGCGTCTGCATAACTTTAATAATATTAGTTTTGACCACTGGTTAGTCTCTGTTTTGATCAGTAATGTTTTGACGGCTGTTCCCGCCTATTCACATGACGTCAGCGCACTTCTGCACTGGAAGTGTTCATTCTAGCGCACGCGGCAAACATAGGGGTGTAACAACGGATTTATTAATGCATCGTGTAACTTGCACCTTAAGATTCATTTTATAATGACATATAGACGGACCATCATACGTCTAGTTGAGGTTTGCGCTTTAATACGTCTTTTTGGTCTTTTTCTTATTTATAATAATTCTTTCGTAATGGTTTGGTCTGATGACGTAATATTAATGCGCTATCGAAGCAGCAGAATACAAAATACAAGCAGAAAATCTATGGATCTCGCAAAATCAAGGTTTAAGCAAACACAAACCGTGTTAAAAGTGTGCTATCGTAGTCAGTGATAATGATAAACCACCGATTACCTCCGCCAACGCTTTAAAGTGAACGAAGATCGACGAGTTTTAAAGGAACACTGACGGAAGAGCCATGGCTCCTTCAGCATGTCGAGCGTGCGGAGGATCTGATATCGACATCGATCAGGCCCGGGGAAGCGCCGTGTGCACGTCCTGTGGCTCGGTACTTGAAGACAATATCATCGTCTCAGAGGTGACTTTCGTCGAGGGCAGCGGTGGCGTCTCCTCTGCAGTTGGACAGTTCGTCTCGTCCCAGGGGCCAGTCAAGACTCCTCTGTTGAGCTCTGGGTTTCACACTGGACTGGGCAAAGAATCAAGGGCTCAGACGCTACAGAATGGAAGGCGTCAGATTCAGTCTTTGGGGAGCCAGTTACAGCTTAATCAGCACTGTTTGGACACTGCTTTTAACTTTTTTAAAATGGCAGTCAGTAAGCAGCTGACCCGTGGCCGAAAAACTCAGCATCTCATTGCTGCATGTCTTTACCTGGTGTGTCGTACTGAAGGCACACCACACATGTTGCTGGACCTTAGTGACCTTCTCCAAGTGAACGTTTACACTCTGGGAAAAACCTTTTTACTTTTAGCAAGAGAACTGTGCATCAATGCCCCAGCCATTGACCCTTGCCTGTATGTCCCACGCTTTGCTCACATGCTGGATTTTGGGGGGCAGACACACCAGGTGTCCATGACTGCCCTGCGCCTGGTGCAGAGGATGAAGAGAGACTGGATGCACACAGGTCGCAGGCCATCAGGTCTGTGCGGAGCTGCACTGTTGGTGGCTGCTCGCATGCACAAGTTCCACCGTACTGTAAAGGATGTGATCAGTGTGGTCAAAGTCTGCCAGGCCACACTTCGCAAAAGACTGACCGAGTTTGAAGATACACCCACCAGCCAGTTGACTATTGATGAATTCATGAAAGTGGATTTAGAGCAGGAATGTGACCCACCATCGTTCACAGCAGGGCAGAACAAGAACAAGATGCAGCAGCTAGAGCAGGAGCTGGCAAAGAAACTTGACGAGGTAGTGGAGGGAGAGATAAGTTGTTACAAGTATGAAATAGAGACTGAGCTAGAGAAGAGCCAACCCAAACTTAGAGGCATCTATGCAGCCTATGCTAAACACATGGATCCAGAAGATAGTGAGTCAGTCATTTCTGACTCAGAAGAGCCAGATGCTGAAGTTGCAGCCCAGCATCTGGCTGAGGACTTTCTTTGCAAAGTTATCCAGGAAGAGACTGGACGTGGCACAACACTGGAGGAGGCTGTAGAGGAATCTGCAGTGGGGCCCATGAGACAGACAACTCCAATAACAGCCATCCTTGGGAAACTGAATACTGCCCGTATTGAGACCAGTGTAAAAGCAACAGAAGATGTGGAGTCTGAAGGAGAACTGGACCTAAATGGCATCGATGACCATGAAATAGATAAGTACATCTTGAATGACAAAGAGGTGGAAGTGAAAACAGCACTGTGGATTAAACAAAATGAAGACTATCTTCGAGAGCAGAAGGAAAAGGAAGAGAGAATACAGAAGGAAAAAGAACAGGGCACATATAAAGAGAAGCCAAAGAAGTCGCGACGACGGCCAGCTCAGATTGAAGCTCGAACAGCCACTGAGGCCATTGAAAGAATGTTGGAGAAGAAAAAGATTTCCAGTAAAATTAACTATGATGTGTTGCGAGACTTAAACCGCAGTGACACAGGAAGTCCCGTCCAGGATTCAGAAAACACAGGCATCAACACAGCTGTTAATCCTGAAAAGAAATGCCTTAAACGACAGAGAAGCCGCAAGAATAAGGACCGCAGTAAAGGGTTAGCTGCAACAGCTAGCAATATGGGTAAAAGGCTTCGCCCACTTATTCCTGTTTCCACCAAAAAGAAAAATGTTACTTTGGCAGCTGAACATACAGTTACCACAACTGTTCCATCAGAGACAGCACAATGTGCAGCTAGTGAGCCTACACCACTTCCAGAACCTTCCCCTGCTCAGCCGTCCGACACTATTCCCCAGAAGTCCCACAAGCAGAGGACCCCCACACTGAAGAGGAGGAGGAGGAAGAGGATGAGCAGTGTGTCAGTGCACTGAAACTTATAGGAGACTATGGCTGTGAGGACGAGGAGATTTACTAGCTCTTAATCAACTCCAACTATGCTAGTCAAATGAAATGTATTGTAAAGAGGCAACTTACTATGCCACAAATATCAGCCATTACTGAATTTGTCTACATTTGTATGTATACTTGCATTTACTGATGTATTATGTAAAAATATGTGATACAGTTTTTGAACCACGCTCTGAAAGTTTGTTAGTCTTTATTGGACCACTTTATAACCATTTTATAAGAAAATGTTTTTTTACAGAGGACAACAAAGTATGATGTTTTTATGTATTTGTCCTGTGATAAAGACTTTTAATAATTTACAAACATGTTTTTGTAGAGTTTATAGCCACAGGTGGTAAAAGTTTCAGTACTGTTAATTGAATATGTATATATAGTATTGTTTCACTTTCATGTTTGAGTTTATAAATAATATGTTATAAACAAGTGCAAATAAATGTTTGAAATTCAATGTTCAAAACACATTATATTCTTACACTGCATACTTGCAGTTCTAGTCATATTTATTTGCCCGCTTGGATCTGTTTTTGTTGCATCAACACCTCTCTTTCTGCACCCTTCAACCATTTCCCCGACAGTCTGACCCTGGTCGTCTGTCTTACATTCTAGGACAGTAAATATACAGTATATCTTCACGGAACACATCTTTCAAGCCTTTTGTTAAGTGAATTAGACATGCACATGTTCATTTACATTTGTCAAAATAATTTCACAAACTGATGCTCTGAATATTTCAATATTTGTCTTAACGCTACACAACAGGGAAGTTATAATGGCTATCCACCGAATATCTATGTGGAGGGCTCCAAATATAGCTGCAAAAACATGCACAACTTTCTGAGAGATGTGCAACCTTTTCACAGTGTTCACGAGTGTCTTGTAACAATTTAACTTTGTAAGATTACAAACCAACAGCAATGCATGTTAGGGCATTTAGCTGGAATACAATGGAAAAAGTTTAAGAAAAATAAATCAATTGTGAGTGGTTATAAATAGTCCATCCATCCATTTTCTACCGCTTAATCCCGTTAGGGGTCGCGGGTGACTGGAGCCTATCCCAGTGACTTTGGGCCTTAGGCGGGGACACCCTGGACAGTGGCCAACTTGCCGCAGGGTTAGACAGACAAACATTCACTCTCTCATTCACTCACTCAGTGATGCCCAATTAACCTAAACATACAAGTTTTTGGAGGTGGGAGGAAACCGGAGTACCCGGAGAAAACCCACGGTGACACGGGGAGAACATGCAAACTCCACCCAGAGAGATCGTGAGATGTTGATATGGTCCGACCCGGGAGTCGAACCCACGACCTCCTTATTGGGAAGCCAGAGCTCTAACCACTTGGCTACCGTGCACCCCGGCTATAAATAGTGCCATCCTTCATTCAAGGCACTCAAAAGTGATTTACATCAAGCTATCACTCAGTCGTTTTCATAAAATGCAGACATTGGGGTATTCACATGTGGGAGCTGAGATCAAACTGCCAACCTGTGAGTCAGTGGATCTAATAACTAATATTAAGGTTTATGCTGGGAGTGAGATTCAAACCCTTTGAATCGGAACACAAAATCTCTGCCAAAAATAAATAGATAAAAAGTTCAAAACTCTGGGCATAATAACTATACTTAGACTTGTTTTTAGATTTGACATGGGTATTTATAATGGTATGAGTGGTATTGACATGGTCATGCTTGAAGAAAATGTTGATAGGACTGACCTTTTGGGCGAGCTCTGTGAAGATGCTGCTTAGCACAGACAGTAGTTTGCCAGTGCTTCTGTGGACTCCCACTGACACAGCCAAAAAGAAGCGCACCAAATCTGAAAAAGTGTCCAAAACTGGCTCCAGACGCACCAGCATCCTGCATGCTTGGTTCAAGTCCTGCAAAAGAACATCACATGACTCTGAATTCACCAATCTGAATGAACACTGCTCATGACTAACCTGAGGCATATCTTTAAAAAGTCTGTAAAAGGGCACTATGTAACTTTACCTGAATATTTTTGTTGCACTAGATGAATACTGTCAAATGGCTTTCATGGTCACAAAATGGACTATTTTCTTTTACATATATATATATATATATTTTTTTTTTATAACACACAAGTATCACTATTAATAATATTCCAAAGTATGGTTGTATTAACATGACTTTACATGAAATTTGTCCAGTGCACTTGTGAAAAAGCCATTTAATAATGGAACATATAATAATGTTGAATATACAGTATACCCCCATTCAAGACTCATTTTTGGCCTATACATGTAAATAATGAGACTAATAATGACATTTATTAAGAATGTTTTGGCAGTGGTATTTCAACTTTCAAGTCAAGATAAATGGACCTTGCTATTTTAAAAATCCTGCACTATTTATTCACTCCACAGCTGGCGCTACTATTACAGTCACAAATTCCCTTGGAATAAACTAAGAGGTAATTTTCTATGTGAGCTGATATTTTGAGAATGTTTCCAAGTATAAGTTTTACATTTCAGAGAGTCGGCTGCTTTCTGATTTAGACTAAGCAGATTTGGAGGAGGACTACCTTTTCAGATCTGCTCGCACAGGTCAGCTTAAGCCTGGAATCATTGATCTCTCTTAAATCATGAAAAGTGAACACGAGGACTCACTATGCCCTCAGAATCAGAGACAGCACAATTCAGAAGTGAACTACTTGCCCATCTCTTCAAAATTCCAAGATTGCCAAACAAAATGATATCCTTTGTCTTTGTAAAACTACTCATTAGTGCAGACCTGGCTAAACTGCAGACGCGGCTCTCTGCCTGTTTTAATCAGGTTTCTTTTTTGATTGTCTTTGCTGGGGAGCGTGTGTCAACAACATTTGTGTTCTTAATAAGTACACAAAATAATAGGTTACATAGTCCATATTTTACAGAAAACTGCAAAAATAAATTACAAGACAAATTCAATCATTTCAATTTTGCTTGAAGAATTTACTTCACCAATGGGTTAAGAACATTACACATACCCGTACTGGCATATAAATTTTAATATTTTAAGTCAAGTTTTCAGTGAGAAATTCTTTAAAACTGGTGAAATACAGAACAGTATGTTTGTAATTACATCACAAGTTCAGGTCATTTTAACCAAGTCTAGATATATTGTATATTTTTGCAGTCTCGTAAACTTTTGAATTAGAGATTAGAGATTCACGACCTGGCCCTCTGCCACTTGCCCAGCCCTGTGTTAGTGAACGATGTTAACCTCTCGTCTGGTACCTGAATGTGCATGGGTAAGCAAGAGTCTCTGTAGCTGGTCAGACTGATGAAGAGCCTCTCCAAGCCAGAATTCACTTCCCCCACTTGCAGCGCCTCCACCTGGGCCTCCAGCTCCTCCTGCAGCAAAGGACTCAGATGGCCTTTCTTTAATAACTCTTCCACAGCTTCCCCCTCTTCTGCTTCCAAGTCTTCCACTGCGTGCTCTGTAGAAAGTATAGTCCATATCAGTACAAAATCCTTACACAATTTTGAGTAGAGCTGGGCAATAGCTCCAATTTTATTATATCGCTTGCAGTAAAAAATGCTTCAAAAATAGTTGTTGAAAGAGACAAATGAAAAAGTTACATTATTGTAAGAGTTGGAATAAGTCTAGTGATTAGTATTAGTAAGAAAACTCATTGCCAAAAAACTTTTCACATGAAAATCTGGTTTAACTGCATTTTGTCTTCATGAATAGTAATTTAGCATCCAAACCTTTGAGTTTGTGGTCTTGTGAGGGCAGTTTGGGTCAGATATTTGGTCAGAACATTGAGACACTCACTAGTTTTGAGAAAGGGAGACTTTTTAATTGACTATTTGACTGATAAGACTGTGTAGTTACTCAAATTTCAATTTCAATTGCGTATATTGCTGTAATCTGCAAAAGTAGATCCCAGACAATTTCTTCACAATTGTAAACTAAATGTTCAAGTCTATCTCTTCCCCTTTTGAATTTAAGCGGCTCTAATGTGTTGTGTTTACTCCAAGCAAATATTAGTTATTATTATTTTTACCATAATCAAACAGCCCAGCCTAATTTTTCTGATCATTAAACTTCAAATAATACATTTAAAGATATGTTTGAACATTATCCAGAAGTTTTGGAATAATATTGTCTGAATATCTTAATAGAGCTAAAAATACGCTAAAAATTAATCGAGAAATCCATTTTTGTCAGTATTGCCCAGCCCTATATTTGAGTATTGTTCGTACCTCTCTCTGTGCCCTGCTGATGTTCTTTCTCACTTCTCTTGACCAGTGTCTGAACAGCACACAGCAAAATGTTGATGTGTGTTTCCAACTCGGCAGAAAACTCGGAGCAGAAGACGGACTTTCCAGCTGCAGCACATAGATAATTTCAGGAGAAGTGACATTTATGTACTTACACTATTTTGACAGAACACCTCAAATACCTGTGTGTTGTGCTCCCAGACTTAGATGTTGAGTTTTCCACGTGGTGAAGTCAGTCACAGCTCCCTGCACCTCCCCTCTGAGCAGACGCAGACTCTGGATGATGGCTGGCTGATTCACAGAGCTGCTTGGAGTCAGTGTAGGCTGAAACAGCGCCTCCACATGGGACAGTTCATTCACCACAGAGTTTAGACATTCAAAAGCAGAACCACATGACTCAAGGTGTGTCCTGTGAAGATAAAGGTTTTTAAGTCATTTAGTCATGGAGACATTGAAATATATGTTTATTATTAGCAGTATGTTTACCACGTTAATTAAGAACAGGGTTTGATAAATATAAATTGTGTTTAAACAGTTTTATATAACCCCTACAGTCTCAGAGGGGATAAATGAAAACATCTGTAACTTTCTTTTCCATGCTCTCACCATGTGTACAGCACCCCCTCTGAGGCTTGCTCGGCTACACTTTTCAAACTGGCTTTGATCCCCTCAATTTGGTTCCAAAGGCGAGTGACATGCTGGTTATGCTGGCTCCATTCAGTAGATCCTCGTTTCTTCAAGCATCTTGCAGGCTGTCTTTGCTCGGTCAGAGGGGAAGAACAACTCAGGCCCCCTTCCTGGCTCTGGAGGTCCTCTGGACAGGACTGCAGCAGCCATGACAGCTGCTGAAGAGTCACAGAGCATTGCACAGTCAGGGCTTGTCCTCTGCTCAACCAGCGCTGCAGAGAGGCCTGTGGAGGCAGAGGGCAGCCTGCGTCCACATCTGAGAGTAAGACATGGGCCTTCAGATTCTTCAAGCTGGTCCTGAGTCGCCTGGTCAGAAAAGACAAAAGGTTTGCTAATATTCAGCAAAGTGTGCAAACTGTTGAGTCAGTGCATCAACTACAAAGAGAGAGAGCTGACCTCAGGTGAAGCCAGTTTTCAGTGAGTTTGGAGAGTCTGTGTCTCTGTCTCAGGAGCAGGTGGAACAGATGAGAGGAGAAACCCTTACAACGCTCCAGGTTTGCCAAACCCATATCCTGGAACACCACAAAATCAGTAGGAACACACTGTTCATGAGGGAGGCACCAGAGAACCATCAAACTGACAATACTGACCTTAGCTGGCTGCTGGAGAGCAGTCTGCAGAGCAGTCCTTCTGGCCCAGGAGCGATAGAAGTACTTTTGGCTGGCCTCCCACGCTGACAACAAGACAGGAAATATTCTGAAGGGAAAAAAAATGTATAAAAAATTACCAAAAGCAACAATAACACACACAAAGACAATACTGCTAACGTATGACATAAATCAAGAACATTTTACATAATATGTTTATTACATTGCTTTTATAAATTATGTAGTAGAGTAAGAGTTTAGATCGAGCCTTAAAAATTCAGCCCGACTCGGCTCAAGTGAGCGAATCTAAACTCTAAATAGACTTAGTCAAAAACTCAGGAGAGCATGGTAGCAAGGTTACTCCTACAGTGACAGTTTAAGGTATTACAAGTTCAAACATCAAACCATGTTTATGTACCTGCTCTCACATTCCTCCTGGTTTGCAACAGCAGACAGAGCAGTGGACATCTCCAAAGGCGGCACACAGAGGACCTGCTCCGGCTGCACTGTCCGGCTCCAGGTCAGACCTCGGCGATACGACAGCCCTAAGAAGGAAAGGTCAGAGATGATTCAGAGACACTACCACAAAGCTCGGTAGAGGATAGATATTTGTGCTACACTTGATGCTGAGTTTTTGACCACAGTTTAGTTCTGGTCTGCTATTGAAAATGTTGCTCATATTTGGGTCAGATATGTTTAAATTTATGAAGTCTGTCTTTATGCGTATTGAGTAAAATAGAATAGCAGTTAATCTAAATTCTGGCATTTGAATAGACTTGTATTTTTTGGAAACCCCACAGAACTCACCTATTTCAGCCAGCATCTTAAACAGGTCAGAAAGCGCTCTCTGCTTCTGCTGCAGGATGTGCTTGGCTTCTGACTTCTGACGGTCTTTGTCAGCAGAGGGAGTGACGCTGAGGGCCTGGAGCTCGTGCGTATTACGAATAATCTCAACTTAGGAGGCACAAAAAAGTTATTCAAGCATCAAACTGCTTATCATGTAAATCAAATGTATTACGGTCGGTGTTTACCTGTGAATTGGTCCAGGTCTTCTGCGAGCTCTGGGGCAGGATTTGTTTTCAGTAACTCACCACACATTTTCTTCATCTTTCTGCTCAGATTGGGCAGACGTCCTTGGAGAGAGGAGGCACTCACTGGATCGTCTAAGCTCTAAGATAAAAGCAAAAATGATAATTAAATACATCAATAAATACAGTAATTTTTGCACCATTCAGCGCACCTGAATATAGGTGTGCTCAATGGTGAATATATATAGAGGGATTTTCAGTGGATGTCACTTTCCGCCCCACTGCGCATGCTGGGGAAACTTCTTTGAATAAAACAATGAAATGGGACGAGAGCAGCTGTTTTGATCAGATATGAACAAAACAGCTGCTCAGGAGACAGACGTCTGACAGACGTCTGTCTCCTGAAGCCTGAAACTGTGTTTTTCTCGCATTTTTTTCACTCACTTAAATGTAACTTTTAAGGGTCGTAGCCGGATCGAATTTCATGCGCAAATGTTGATTTAGCAGCACAACTTTTGTTTTCGCAGTGACAAACTTCTATAGTTAGCTGACAACTATGCTTTTTCGACTTGTTTCCACTCTTTCAGCAGGTCGGGTGCGCTCGCATCGCCCATGTTCATAAACAAAAAAATCCCTCTATAGGCCAGACTTGTTAACATAGACAGTAAGTCTATGAGAATCTATAATTTTGCTGCATTGTTGCATAAGCCACAGAGTTCAAAGTTTGATTAAAAAGTAGCGGGTTATAGTCTATAGAAACTACAATAAATAAATAATATCTTATTCATAAAGTAACTACTGTCATGGAAAGCGCTATACAAATGGAATCTATTTGTATAGATTGTTGTTGTAGTTCTTATTTAATAATACAATTTTTATGGGATTGAAATTAGGGTTGGGCCATTAATAGAAAAATTGAGAGATTGAGATTGATGGAAAACCAATCTTTTGTCAGTAAATATGTGTACTTACTTACTTACTTACTTACTAGTTTGGAGCAAAAGTCAAACTTTGAGGCAGAATATCAATATATAGTCTCAAAAAAAAAAAAAAAAAAATGGGACAAAGTTTTTGTTTTCGTTGTTCAGAAAAGTCATTTTTCTATTGTTTTAGAAAAGGTTAAACAAAATCAAATCGTAAAATCAAGGTCGATCAAAATCGTGATTATATTTTTCCCAGATCGCCCAGCCCTAATTGAAATAAGTGGCATTAAAGTTGTTAATGCAAATATCCCAGCACTACCTGAATGTCCGAGCCCCTCTGTGGACTCTTCCTCTTCAGTTCCTGATGAAGCCTCTGCATGGGTGTGGCTGTATCTTCTGCACTGTTGTCCAATTCTCTTCCTTGCTCCACAAGAGATGGGATGCTGGGAACATTCAAGGCTTCCTCAAACTTCCTCATAAATTTGAAGAGAGTTCTGTGGATGACATGTACATTTGTGTGTTGCTCATGAAGGATACAAACTGTGAACAATAGCAACATGATTAGAACTTACCGATGTGTCTTCTCTACCGACTGTTTAATGGCCCAAAAACTGACGTCATTCCATTTGGAGATTTTGACAAAGTCCTGATGACGACAGTTTGTTTGAAAAGATCTTTGACACTATGAGAAAATGTTACATGAAGAACTTTAGGTGTACCTTCAGTTCCTTTTCGATGGGTTGCCGGAGCTTGCTGATGCTGGTCTGAACAGTTTCAGAAAACTGTGTGTAGTAACAAGTCAGGTTCCATAGTAAGCTGCACAAAGCCTCTGAAACCCACAACACTCAGATATAACATTCATCCTCATACAATTAGTGCCAGAGCAGTCGTGATAATTGCCCAGGTCAGAGGTCAGATCCATCAGCTGACCTTAGTGATATGATAATGATTCTGTTTGAACCCAGTAACACTGTCTGAGATCACGCCTCCATGAGGCTGAGGACGGAGGTCAAGAGGTCAGAGTAGAGCCCATGGCCATGCCAACCAGGTCAGTGAATCTATGTGACTGTCAATAAGCTGATAACTACATTACACTACGAGTGTAAGGACAACAAATGTACATACACATATATATAGTATAGGCTACATGCAAATGTTTACATATAGTTAATACATAAATAAAAACATTAATGTATTAACTATATGTATCCATTGTGAATGCTGTAAATGCTTTATCAAATCCTTTTTTTTTTCCTGGCAGCAGCATTATTTTATTCAGAGTGCATTTGTCTATTGTAAATGTAAATCAAATCATATTTTTGACCAAATCATGCAAATATCTTAGTATTTCCAAGGAGTACAGCTGGGCAATACTGACAAAAAAGAATATCTCAATCATTTTTTGTAATATCTCGACAAAGTCCAACATAAAAGTGTTAAAACCATGTGACATTATAAAAACGAACACCTTATATATTCCAATGAGCTTGAACCAGGTTGACTTGGTGTTTATCATGATTTTAGCATGCTTTGACTTTCTTACATAAATAAGTTGGTATTTTTTTTCCAATTTATTTAAATATCAAACAAATAACAAATGTTTGTCAACTTAATTACAAGTGCAGGAATCTCTCATTATTCTATAATTTTGCTGTTTAGTGAAGCGTTCTGAATTACTTAGTGCACAAAGTCTGACAGGAGTATAAGGCTTTAATAAAGGGTATAAGGCTGATAGATTTTATTAGATGAAGACTGACCTCGTCCTTGCTGCTCTGGGACGACCAAAAGGTGGCAGTGGAAGCTCTGGAGCATGTTCAGCCGTGTGTGGAACTCCCCCAAAGTGGATCCCTCCATGAACGCCTGGAGCGTTGTCCCGACAGAGGACAGAGTCAGCTGCTCCAAGCCTTCCTCACCTTTTTCCATCAAATAAACATATATTCATGAGTAAGCGTTAACTCTGATGATTGATGTACAAAAAAGGGTTAAAATTCTACCTATGATGCCATTTGTTATTAATAATTTATTAAAGTAAAGTGTTGTATTTGTAATTTAAAGTACTGTAAAATTAACTTAAAAAAAACACTTTCAAGTTTTAGCATTACTAAATTGGCATGACATGTAGATGAAACTTCAGAAATCCGACAATGATTAGTTAAATCATGTGCATATAAACAATAATACAAAGTAACGTGGTGAAACTGTACCTTGATGTGGCTCCTCCCTCTGCTCTTGTAGATACCTCTCAATCAGCTGGTAGACAGGGAACCAGTGTCTGGTGGATTTCTCAGTGTGGCGTTTTACAGCATTATCCAGACTACTCGACCAGCAACTGCAGCAAACCCAGAGTGGACACAATCAGAGACACAGGCGCAGGCAAGATGTTTAGTATCATGTGATCTCATGCAAAATACTTAAAAGGTAAGAAAGACTGAACATTATTTAAAAAGATAATAATAACATTGACTGTATGCAATTACCACAAAATCGTGACAAATGTGAACATGCATTGCACGTTGGCTCTACCCATGGATCAATATTATTAAAGGAGACCTACTGCATTTTCTGTTTTTTCAGGATTAAGCGGTATGTAGATCAGGAACTTACATTTTGTTCTTGTAAAACAGCAAATTTATGTAAAATAGCTTAGAAATAATAATAATTACTGTATATTGTTGTAAAGTGGTTATGAGATTATTTTGAATGACACATTCTTTAATAAGAATCTGAAATTTTTTGAATAACTACAATTCCATATAGACAAGTGGGCGGGTACAGGTGGTAGGCGAGAACAGGGCTTTTCTGAGCACTCTATCATCAACTGCAGGACAATACAAGATTACTCAAACATACATGAATCATTCTTAAGAAAACTTTGAGTGAACTAATAAAGAGAGGCAGTTATAACAAAGTAAAAAATATCGAGTTTACACAATAGGTCTCCTTTAAGTAATAACTGTACATAACTGTTGAGCTTCATTTCAAGAAAAAAAATCTTCACAGTATTTTCCTTTTAACACTTTCCTTGACAATGACATCTATTTCTGTCATAGACCTTTTATTATTTGCACGTGCTGACTTTGTCTACAGTCAAATACATGATGCAGTTTCACAGATTCACCAGCAGATGGCGGAATTGGGTGAGTACAAAGACCCAGAGGAAATCACATGACCAGGAAATACACATGCTCTTTTGTTGAGATTCAAAAATGGTCAAGTAAATAAAACTACTGTATTTCATGTTTGGAGGGTTCAATATAATCTATGCCCCATGGAAGTAGACATTTTTACAACGTGTCATGATTACAGTTGCACAAGGTTTTTTGTGGAGCTGTGAATATTGTTTAAAATTATCAAAAAGGCCTGGCAGGGAAGGAGGGTCAAAGCGAGAATAGGGCTGCCAGTGAAAGAGTTAACATGCCACAAAGCGCCATTCTACCTGAGTTCAAGTTTGCGCCACTGGATGATGAGTTGAGTTACAGACTCCAACTCCTTTCTCAGAGACACGGAGCGGCTGGCATTGTTCTCCCAGTCCTACAAAAGACACACATGAGATCACTACCACCATGTCTGTACCAGTGCACGATATTGTAGACATGACCAAAGAGCTGACCTGGGCCTTACTGAGAAGGATCTCTAGGCCATTCAAAAACTTAGCCAGAGGACTTGCCAGACTAAAGGCCAAAATCCGCTCGATTACAACTGTGAGCTGAAAACACACCACAAACATTATATGCCTTGTTGATCTTTTTAAGTAGACATATCACAAGTACCACACCTGGACTAGAGCTGGGTGATCGGGCCACTCCTCCAGCCTCTGCTTCACAGCCAGAGCGAGCTGCTGCAGCACAGGCAGGCAGTGCAGCGCCTCGCTCATGTTCGGCTGCTGGTAAAAGTCGTACGGCCCTTCTGAGCACAGCACTAGAGCACCGGGCCCGCCAACACCTTGCACTGTGTTTTGCAGAAGAGCAGAGAGAAGCAACTCACTGCCTGACAGGTGCTGGTCCAGTTCTGAGTCTAGGAAATGCAGTAAAAACATGTTAGTAGAAGAATATCACCTCTAAAAAATTACAACAACATGCACTGACCTATAAGGTGGTAGAGGTGGAACATCACTGGAGCAGCCAGCTGATATGAAGACACCAAGGCATGTATGTGTTCTCTGATGCTATTGGCTGGAGTTTTGCTGCAATACCACGAAGATCGAGCGTATCCTGAGCAGAGGCGCCGGTGCACTTGGATCACCATGTTCAGGGTGCTCTGAGACAAAACGCTGCTTTCGTTTGACTCGTTCTTGTCTGGCGCTGGTGTGGAAGCTCCGGGGCCCTCCAAAGTTGGCTGGACCACAATGTCTGCGAAATCCTGTATGTCAGGCATAAACAAATGCAATTCGTTAAATATTCACAGTTGTTTTTCCCAACTCATTTTCTTCTTTTTTCTTGGATTAAATGTAATGCAGAGGTGGTGTGACAAATTTCATTGTGTGTTTTAAAGTCAGTCAATCCCAGCATAGTTTCATCTATCAGTGTTGTTAAATTAAAATCCGCCCTCAGGGTTTTGCATTAGCCAATAGAGCCACACTTTCACACACAGCCTCTTTCTGATTGGGTAGTATTGTAGACATTTTCATCTCATGCACCGCCTTCATTGTTGACAAAACTCTGCAGTTTGCCATCTCCCTTTTTAATATTTCTACTTCCATCTCGGCCTTTCCCTCTTAGGTACTGTTTAGTCAGCCTCTTTGTGTGGAAGCATAGTCAGTAGAGTTGCCCAATATGCTTCTTCATATCGACTTTGGGCTTCTTTTTTTGGAAAGTTCACAGTAGTGGGTTGCAGGTTTTTTGGGCTTGCTTTTGAGAGGCACTTTGACGTCATAAACAAGAGAATTTTTAGCTGCTTTTCCAGAAACCAATGATTAATTAAATGTATAAAAAAAATCACCGTCTAACTTTATTTGAACATTTACAAAGTAATTTTCTAATTTATTGTTTTTAAGAAGGCTTTTTTGTTGCCTTTTTAATACAATGATATGCTCGATATTCTGTTTTTCACAATCATATTATTATCTAAAATTCACTATATTGCACACTTGTGGATGTGCAAGTCAGGACTTAGACTTGAGTCGGACTTGAGTCACTATTTTAATAACCAGAGACTTGACTTGGACTTGAGGATTTGTGACTTGAGACGACCTGACGCTTCTTTTTACATTTACAACAGAAAGATGTTCCTTCTCATTTATTTTTTGTGACCAGAAATTAGTTTTAAATGGGATGATTTATAAAAATGAATGAAGTTGTAAAAAAAATAAGACGTATTTGATAGTTTGGTAAGACTTGAAAAAACTGGAAACTAAAAGCAGAGGTCTTTGGCTCTAACTTGAGACTTGCCTGATAATTGCAAAACAGTGACTTGGTCCCACCTCTGCCATCACGTTTTGGGACACTTCTAAACTTCAAGATTAACTGTTTTTATGCCGAAAATCACATGATTGCAAAGGAACTGTAAAATTTTTAAAGGGATGAACAGAATGGCTTGTTTATGAAAGCAGTAAGCAGCTTTAACAAAGATTTGCGTTAGGAGTTAAAGTCTTTCAGAAATACTGACTGAGACAATGCAGTGTTGACCATTAGCTTCAAAATAACTGTGTGTATTGCATCTCTTTAAAGAGAGTCCTAAAGTTTTCACATGTATATAACCTAAGCCTGATGCTTGTTTCTGCAAGTGTAAACAGTACATAGAATGGTATGAAAACCTGGTGGAAGAGTGGGAATTGCTTTCTGAATTCCTTTTCGTCCTGTTCATCTTCAGTCAGTTCAGAGCCGTGCTGTCTGCTGCGGTACAGACTAGACTCCTGCTGCTCTCTCTCTCTGCATCTCCGCTGCTGCTCGTCCCACTCGTTCACCAAAGCCTGCAGAGTTACCCAGTCAGTACACACACACAGTCCAATCATGATATGAGTGGTACGTAAAAAGAGAACATTCAATGCAGTATAACATTTTACTAGGGGAATTCCACCAAATAATTACTGACCTGACAGATGTGTCTGAAGAGGTTGTTGGCCTCAGTGCTCAACTCTCCAGTAGTCAGGGTATGGCACTGCACATACAACAGGGCAGTCAGAAGCAGGTGTGACGTCTGGGGAGCCACTTTTATGTCTTCCTGATGAGAATGGAGCTTTGGTATCGACTGCACAACCTCCATACATGTTCTCGAGCACAGAAAGTCGGCACGCTTCAAGTGCGTGGGAAGATCAGGGGTCATGGATGGGAAAGCGAGCAGGCAGGACAGGAACTGAGAAAGGCCTGGGACGGAGGTGAGAGAGGAAAGCACCTGAGCAGACACCAGCTTCATACCATAGCGCATCTGTTGGATCCCAGTGAGGACAGGAGCAACCACATCTGGGAACAAAGGAAAGTTCTCCTGGAGTCTGACACAGAAGCTCTGCTGAGAGCGTTGCCACACCTCCTCCTCTTTTAGCAGGCTCTGCACTGCAACTCTGGAACCAGGACTTTGTAATGCCCCCTGCAGGTTTGAGAGAAGCTTCTGGACTGTGGAGAACTGCCCAATGCTACAGAGGTAATGCTGGAGCTCCTGGAAAAGGCAGCCATACTGAGATTCACTTGGGCGACAGGCTTGTTTCCTAGAGAGTTCCGCGATGAGTTCTTTCAGCTGCTGAATACGAACCCATAGGAATCTGGAATAAAGACATATTTGAGGATAAACAAGATGGAACATTTATTGAATTCCACAAATGATGCAGCACTGCCACATCAGTAAAAGACTATTACATGGTTGCTCGGTTTAAGTGAAGCTAACCCCCAAAACAACTTTTTAGATGTTAAATTGTGTATATGATCATTTTTGGCATTTGTTTGTGCAAATTGAACAAATGAGCAAGTTTCAGGTCAAAATAGTCACAAACTGGCTGTGTCTAACTGCAAAGGCCAATGTTATTACTAGTAATGTCAGTGTGTATTGTGAACTCAAATCTAAGCTCTAAATGCAGACACCTGCTGTAAATCAAATCACAAAGCTGCTCTTCTCCCTAAGCATCACCTTTGCCCTTCTCCCAATGCTTTTTAATGAGTTTGCTGAGTTATATGTTTGTGGGTGGAGCTTCACTTTAATCTGCTTGTCTTTTGTGTTCTGATTTTATTTCTTCTGACCTGATTCGAGGATGCTGGAACCCGTCTGTAGTGCTGTTTTCCTCCAGCTCTACTCCAGTTGTAAGCTGAGACATGAGGCTCCGACCCCTCCACTCCTCAAGCAGCCGCATCAACTACAAAAAGAAAAAAAGATTAAAAAAAAAAAGTGTATATGCTTTAAAACTATAACTAGATAATATTAAGGGGCTGACCTCCTGTTGGGCGTACTTCAGCTTATAGGCTCTCTTCACAGCAGGGTCAAAGATGGTCTGTGGTGTCCACACTCTAATCTGAAGCAGACCCATGTGAACCCAGAAGGTCCCTGAGCGAACCAGGTTGGGCCCGTGGATCCTGCATTGAATGTACAGCTGCACGCAAGCACTGCATGCATCCAGCAAACCATCTGGAAGCATTTTTTGGGGAATGAAGTCTTTAAAAAGGGTGTGGATCTCTTGTGCAGGGATGCGAGGGTCTGGTGCTTCCACCAGACTTTCACAGCTCTCCATGTACCCTTCTTGTAGGCTAAGAGGGAGCAAATCTGCCATACTCTGAAGGTGCCGGCGTAATACTGCCCCCTGCAGGCTTAGGTCTGTCCACCTGTCAACACAACATTATATTTCTCCTACATATTTTGAAGAATGTTTTATTTTTTTATCGTCATGAACTAAAAACTAAAACAAAAGCCATACTTGAAGTCTGCAAGGACAGGAAAGGCCAAGTTGTCCAAAATCACAGAAGACAAATCTTGAAGCTGCTGGACTCTCTCCTTCCACTCCCCCAGGCGCAGAGAGGTGGAGGTCATAAGACTTAAGCCAGACGGATCCCACTGCATCCCAGTGCTACTGCTGCTCAACACTCCCAGCATGCAATGGGACCACACCGCTTTGCTTAGCAATGCAGGACCCTGAAATACTCACTTGTTACTTAGTGATTCTTAATAACAAACTGAAACAAAATAGTTACCATTGCATGAGTCCCCTGTGACAGCTTGTGTGGCAGAGGACCTCCAGTACTCAGACTGTCCAAGGTAAACCAACGATCTGGATCACAAGTGACACTGCAGGACCACAGAACTTCAAGAGCCTCAGACAAAAGCTCACACCACACCCCCTTCAGTGCCTCAGCCGGCTGGCCATATAACATAAAAAAAAAAAAAAAAAAAAGAGATTTTTACCTTTGACTGAATATATCAGTTTTGCATATTTTTTTATATTATATTGAGTACAGAAGGTTTGACTAGCCAACAATTACTTTCAGAGGAGAATAGCTGGCGAAGTGTGCTCAACTTTTTTTTGGCTCAATTTATCTTTAGCACAAAACTAATACAGAACCAGAATGGATTCTTTGCAATGGTTAAGTAGGTTAATGGTTCTCAACCTTTTTTTCCTCGAAGCCCCCCTTGACTGAATGGGAGACTTGTCGAGCCCCCACTGTTTAAACCGGTGACCTCTAAATTGTTATTGTATGATGAAAATTAAAAACATTAATTTCAGCCAAATAAACAACTATTGTGGCGTTTTGGCGCTTAGATTTGCGTTTTTTTACCAATAAAGTTTCACAATAACTACTTTTAGAACTTGACCCTCTGACCAGACAAAGCTCTTGGGACCCCCTGGAATCTTAGGCACCCCAGGTTGGGAACAACTGAAATAGGTAAAACGTATTCCTTAAGAATCAAATAATTACAAAAACTTCAGACCTTCTGTTCCTGTGTCAAAAGCTTAAAAAAAACAAAACTCAACTAGTCCTAACAGCCTCATTTGTAGCATTTGTCTCTCAAATGTAGTCAAAATATAAAACTTGTTCTACCTCCAGTTCAAAGTTTAGTGCTTTGCTTATGGATCCTACTGACTTTCTCAATCTTCTGTTTTCTTCAGTTTTAAAAGGAAGCTAGAGTTGACAAAGGAGGTAAAGATTTGTAAAAGTTTGTGGTTTTAGCTGACCAGGAAATTCTCATGGTATATGACCGAGAATTATCATTAGGTGATTATGGCGACCTAGTCTTAGGCAAACTGCCAGTAATCCCTGAAAGCTAGCTCAATATTGTGTGCTATTGTGTGTGAGACTGACCTGATCCGACTTGAACAAAAACCACAGTGCCTGGAAATGCTTGACATTGAGAGCAGTTGAGCGCAGACAGAAGTCCATGTGTGAGCAAATTTCTGCTCGAAGAGCCTCCTGAGTGTCCAAGTCACTATCAAGGACAAAATGTATCAAATGTATGAACAAAGACAGACAAAACTTTGTATGATATGCTGTTTATGTGTGTGCATACCTGGGTGCCAGGGCCATGTGCAACAGAGCCGTGCTGAGCCGGACTTGGTTCAGGATAGCCAGATACTCTGTAAGGGGCCATAGCTGGGCTCTGTGGCAAAGCAGCTGCAGTTTGTTTCTGCTCAGGGGCTCCACATTAGCCTGGTTCTCTTCCAACAAGACTTCAGTATCAAGTAGTCCACAGGAAGTTATGTGATGCTGTTGCTGCTCAACTATTAGCTGCAGTTTTTCTAACACTCCTGGTAAGCACAAGATGTATATATTGATTAGCTAATATACGTAGTCATAGATTAGACAATAAACATAGCTTAACATATGATTGTATATAAATATCCTCTGTGTAGAAATCTAGGATCAACAAAAAAAAAATCACTTTTATGTGGCCGAGCAAAATACCAATAATGGGAGGGCCTCACCAGACTGCTTAGGATCAAGCTGATTATTAGCCATCAAAACAAGACCCAAGGCTTCAAGAAGACCCTTTTTTAAATCTAAGCCCAGTCCTGCTTCATGAAGACACAACAGTTCAGTCCTCCAGCTCCGAGAGGTTCCGTCAAGATGGAGGTCACCGACATCCAGAAGTTTGGAGAATGATCTGAGCCGAGAAGCACACTCTGCTACACACTCCAGCTGCATCAGAAACATAAACTTTCACTTTGTACATTCCCACTACATTACATTTGTAGCACTTTATTAGATAATAGAATATTGTTCTCAGTTAATACTTAATTTTAATTTGGACAAAAACTAACATTTCTATTGAAACTAAAAGTTCTGACATTTGACAGACTTACCTTAAACGGTAGAGCTTTGCCCAGACCTTTCTGAATGCCTTTGAGAACAGTGGCTGTAGACACAGAGGAGGACAGAAGGCTCTGGATGGCAGCTGACACAGACTGGAGCTCTGCACTATTTCCAGCTCTAAAGAAAAAACAGAAAAGTCACATCTTTTGTTGCTTTATGTCCAGCCCCATTTGACTACTTAATGTTGTCAGCTCTCAAAGGATCTGGTTAAACAGTTACACTGATGTGTCTGACAGTGTCAAAGGCTTTAATCACAAAGCAGAATCATTGAGTAGAAGTGAAGTGAACAAGGTTATTGCTTACTCATAAGTAGCTTCAGCCTTCCCAGTGAGCAGCTGGGGAAGTCTAAGAAGAACGTGTTTATGAACCCACTGCCAGTGCAGTGTAAGCACAGCTATGCCATGATAATCTGGAGATTCTGAACCAGACACATCCCAGAAATGGTCCACCCACTGTAGCAAATGAAGGATCTGCAACACAAAAAAGATGTTACCAATGATCATTTCTTTAGTACGTGAAAGTGCATAATAGACGTTTTAAAAGTTCAATACTGACTTCAAACATAACAGGGTCAGAGATGTGAGGCTGTTCCATCTGAATGGCCTCCATGATGTAAGAGTTCCACCGGTCAAAGAAGTGTTGAAGGTGCATTAGCACAGGGTGAGCCAGCTGGCCAATGTCCACATTCCCTACGACAAAACAGGGGCAGTTATATTATTTGATAAAAACAAAGTCAAACATTGTCAGTACCTTTGCTGAAGGCTATGGCTCGTCGGAGAGCACTGTCCCGAGAACAGACATTAGCTGTGCAGGAGCAAACGATAGCTCGCTCCTGACGGTCCATCAACAGAGCCATTCTATGTCAGAGACACAGCATTTATACATGTTAGAAGCTGCTACATCTAAATAAATCTACTGTAACTATATAACCTATATTGAACTCCCAGTTCCTGCTGTAGTTCTAGTTTGACACAAACCTATTGGCGACAGCACTGAGAGCTTCTAAAAACTCAGCATATCTCTCTTCATCCTCAAAGTTGCACTTGTTGGCCAACATCTCCAGATACTGCTTGTTCCAGCGCATGTCCACCTGAATTAGGTATTCATCTGGAACACAACCAGTATTTGTTGATCACAAAGTAACAGAAAAAAAGGCAGGTAAATAATATTTGTTTTAATGAAAAAATCTATCCTACTTATACTTTATTCCATAGGTACAATAATCACTAAGTTAAACTTAGGGAGATTAAAGGTTACTCTAATGTGCCTGAATAGGTCATTTGTGAAGTAAATAAGATTTCAAAAGATAAACCCGGGTGATCTTACCTATGTTGTGTGGCTGGAGCAGCTGTGTGAGAGACTTGCCCTTCACACAGAGCTGACTGCTGAACACAACCTGCAAAGCCTTGCTTGCTGCCTGCACTTGTATCAGGACTGAATCTGTGACAGAAAACACAAGTATTTCCAGCACTTTGTTCTGCTGCATGTAATGTTCAGTGAATAGGCGAGGAAGGACTCACCAGGAACATGTGTGTAGCTTTTAGCAAGATGAGTTAAGAAGCTGCAGCGGAGGGGCCAGTCTCCGTGAGAGGTTCTTTCAATGAACAGTCGGGCAGCGACGGGGATCAGAGTAAGTGGGCTACATTCTAAATCCAAAGCTTCACCAGAGAACTGCAGACCATCTCCAGCACCATTAAGTAAGATCTGCTGCAGATCCCTCAGACTAAGGGGACGATTTCTAACACAACAGAGATAACATTGCTTAATCTGTACCATGTTGTTTTTTATTTACTGGATTTGTGAGAGCATGTTAACATATTCACCTGTTACTCTGTAGGCTTAATGCATTCAGACAGAATAAGAGAACTTGTCCATCTCGTAGAACAGAAGCAAAGCAAGAATCTTCAGTTGAGAGGAGGGCTGAGGGGAGACTGTCGGGCCATACTCCAGCACTCATCAAAGCCTGTCCCCACGTGTCTGAGTCCAGCGAGGAGACATGCTGCACTATCAGCTGGTGGACATGCTGTTGAACAATTACATTGAAGTTTTACCCCAACCGCTGCAATCATATTGCAAAAACGCCTCATAATAAACGAGAGTTTGATTGAGTTACCTCCTGGTTGGCAGTAGTGTGTTGGCTCAGAGAGTAAGCTTCCACACAGGCTTGTAGTAAGGCAGAGGTAAGGTCCACACCTCTCTGGAGCTGAGTGGAGAGCAGACAAGCAGCGTGGAGCAGGGAGGAAAGTGACGAAGCCGGGGAATCTGGCCAGAGAAACACATTAATCATACTATACTATAACTCCTTCTCCTGTCACTGTTGCAGTATAGGCTCATTTTTTTGGTTTTCTTATCAAATGTACAGGGTTAAAGAGTCTTCAGTATTATCATCAGTAAGCATGTTTATTCAACAAAAAATATATGTCCAAAAATAAGACGTATTTGTCAGGCTCACCCCATATATTGTCTTTGATGTTGTTATGTATTTGAATGAGGAGATCACACACACTGTTTCCCATCACTCCTGCTGTGTTCAGCAGAGTCTTTATGTCCTGCACATTCCAGCAATGACTTTCATGTTCCCCTGGGATGTACACTTCCACCCCGCGATTCCGCATGGCCCGGGACAGCTCTCCGTGTGCACTGTCCATGGTGAGGAACAGCCTGTAGTGGACACCATAAAGGAAGTGAATTGTTGTTTGGAAAACAAGGAAAATGTAAAGGCATACCTGAAATTGGGATGTGGAGTAATTTTGGGTGTTTGTCCATCTATGGTTCCGCGTTCATTAATAGTGAGAGATCCATTAGGTTCCAGCAGAGCATTGAGACGATCCAGAACTGATGCACTGGAGGAAAAGGGATTGTTGATGAATTGATTGATGATTGCATTACAATCACAATTCAAATTTCTGTTTAACAAATCATGTGGTACCACTGTTTTGTGATTTGGCTGTTAAATGTCAGGGCACAGTCAGACCTAACACCAGAGTCTCTGGGAACTAAAACTACTGACAGATCCAAACTTATTTAAGAGACATCTAAAACTGAAATCAGGACAAAGCTGTATACAATGTCATGGTGAATGAATGGAAATTATAGCACCACTTATTGTTAATTCTTAATTCTTTGAATCTGTGCGACAAAAGCCTCCTGTGAACGGGGGTTGAAAATTAGAACTTGTGGTATACCACTTAAAACATTGCATCTGGTTCATCTAGTTATGTCCATATAAAAACACAATAAATAAAAAATGTAATAATTATTTAGAAAGCCCAACACAACATGTGCTGTGATATGCATATATTGCAATATATAAAATCCAGATGTTCAAAGATATTTTTAATTCCTTTATTACTGATTGATTTAAATGGTTTATATTAAAAACACCAGCTTACACTGTGCACTAACAGTGGCCTAAAAGCGCTTGTAAATCCACTCTGCACTATTAATGCAAAATGCAGTAAAAGTATTGAGATACATGGTTTCTGCTCCAACACAATTATAAACAAGCCAGGCTGGCGCCACCTAGTGCCTCCACTCAATTTAATTTCACTCCAGCTACTAGTTCAGGTATTGCAGGACTGCAAACGGTTCCCAAAAAGCAGGAAGTACGGTCATTCAGTCAGCAAGTGTTGGCCAGAACCAATTTGAGTTGATACAGTGAACAGTATATATTCTCCTCCTTTGGTCTTGTGTCAAATATTAACTTAGAATATGATATTGTACCTTTTAATTTGCAAGGTTACCACATTGAAATGACAGTAATCACTGGTTATGCTATACTTCCTAGACAACAAAGCGACCACAAACAAAATTCTATCCTGTTTAAATAGAAGAATGGTGGCAGTTTGCTTAGAATGACTGACAACAAAACAAAATAAAAATATTAGTTTCACCTGCAAAAGTTGACATTGTCCATGAGCAGCCAGTCTCCAGTTTGTAGCGCCTGAACCAACATCCCGTCGTGCCACTCAAACCCTCCATTAGAGCAGCCATTCTCCAGCTGAGCCAGCTGCTCCTTCAGCTGGACAAAGTCTGTCTGCAGCCTGGACATGTCTGACCACAAAAACATGTTACAAGAAAGACATGGCTAAACAGTGTATATACTGTATACACACAGATATTACCTGTGAAGACTTTAAGCTTGGTGTTGAGTTTCTGAAGGAGGACGATAATGGACTCCAGTTTGTTGATTGCTTCAAAGGTGACCGCATTCCCAGCCTTCTGCGGACCCTCTGCCTTTAGCCAATCACAGAACAGTCCCCAGGTCTGAAGCAAGAACTCTGTATCCTGCATCCCCGTATCCAGAGACATCAGTCCTCGCCTTGTGACCATAGCAACCGTATAGTCCACAATTTCCAGTACTTGTTGCCATGGCCTCATGATGTCCATCTTTAAGAATAAAAACAGATTTAAAGTGGATCTGGTGGAAATTGATGGTCCTATAACAAGACAGTTCAGCCACACACTGTCTAAAACGAATATTGTGATTAAGTGGTTTGTGGTGGTTGTAAGATCAATCTGTAATAGTGAAGATTTGCAGTCTTACTTCTGTAAATCCACTGCAGTGCAGTTGTGGCTAATTCAGCAGCTTACAGTCTCTCACAACTGTGTGAAGAATAAATCAATAAACCTGTAAAGTCCCTTAGTGCCTTGAAATAAAATGTGTACATGTGTTTATCTCCCAAATGTATAATTATTTGATTTAATTTGTGTTGTCTATGATTTTAACTAAACAAACACCAAAAAGGTATTGCAAAGTTACATCCAAAAACAAGGAACTCAAACTCACGGCCCTCGAGATGATTACATGTGGCCCCCAGGATGATTTCTGATTATTACTAATAGTGACCCACCAATCAAATATAATGTTGAGATGAGTCTATAAAAGCTCTAAATTGCCCTAGACATAGTTTTAAAAGTCATAAATAGAAAGGTTTGAATTCAAGATAATGTATTTCACACTGCTGCTGCTTTTCCTATAGGAAAAGTCCCAATAATATTTTTAATAATATAACACATTTGGTGCATTTGTTCTATTGTTACTTGACTGAAATGATAGCATGCTCTGTTGCTGTATAAACTGTGTTTTTGGTCAATCCCTTTGATTTTTTATAATTGTAGCAAAATATGTTATAATATTGTGAGAAACCTCTGAAAAAGCAGCTGCATTGTTACAACAACTTGTGGTCTTAAAAAGGTCTAAAAGTTGACCTCTTGATCCCTACAGAAACCCGTACAGCCAATTACATACAATTTCTTTTGAGCAAGACCCTGTTCACAAACCTTTATTTACTTCATCATTTGTTTGTGTATGATATAAAATGTAAAATTATGGATATGAACATACTATGTGTTATTTCAGATTTTATCCAGCCTGAAAGTTTTATAAAGAATATAACATAGTCATAGTCTATATTTTTTAATGCACCCCTCAACCAACTGTGACCCCAATTATTTTGGCCCTTGCTTGAGACCCTGCCCAGGAGCATCAAAATAGTGAAGCAGAGTGTTCATTTTGCACACTGACCTGTTCGAAGCCTCCTAGCAGTTCTGTGGTGTCCATAGAACTGTTCATGGGCATGACTCTGAGTCTGTGTCCGCTCAGCAGAGCCAGCAATCGCACCAGGCTAGTTTTCCCACTAGCACCGGGGCCCACCAGAATCATCATCCAGCCCATTTCCACACACTTCATCAGGGTCTCGAGGGGCCTCAGTGCCTGGTGGGTGATTGACAGAGAGGGGAGTGGAGACACTGGAGCAGCACCACCACGCTGGAGGACAGAGAATCCCACCTGTACGAGACAGACTATATTAGACTGTTGTGGAAGAAGATTTTGAAAAGAACAGAAGAATATCAAACCTGCAGGTTCAGAGGAGTCATGTGAAAGTGTCTGGAGCCGGTGTAAGGCTCTGGATCATCTCCAAACACTTTTCTAAATGTAGACAACACCTGAAACAAGCAAATATTTTATAAATGTGACTACCTACAGCTTTATCAAGTTACAGTATGTATGAAGTGAATACACAAGGGTAGTCACACAAACAGTTACAGCTAGTTACGTCACTCATTAAAAGTTACCTGAGCCTTATCGGCCTCTGTCCTCATCCGATCGGCGTACACCAGAGACACATGCTGCCCTGGGTTAAAGAAACCCGGAGACTGGTCATTCTCCATGAGCTGGCACCAGCGGAACATGTCCCTGAGGTTGAACTCCCAGGGACTGCCTTTGTGTCCCCAGCGCCTCTCCACACAAACCTCCTGCACCAGCTTCAACAAGAGTGACACAAAAGGTTAGCTCAACAAGTGGATTAAAAATATTATTACTATTGTAGGTCAAACTAACCTTGTTGCTGAATTCAACCATCTTTACAATCATTTCCTTGTCGATGTTTGGAAATATGGAACTGGAAATAAACTCCATGTCTTTGCTGGTGAGCTGGTCTACAAACACCTGCAGATATATCACTCGGTGAACAATCCAAGCATGAATATCCCAATGAAAACACATGATGTTTGTTACAGTAGACTACCAACCTGTGTGAATCGATTTAGAAAAGACTTGGGAAGACCCTTGCGGCCGCCACCCTGAGTGAAAGGGTTCTGACAGCCAAAAATCTTGGTTTGCTGGTGATTAACCCGGAAGCTCATGGCCAGTTCTGGAATGTAGATTTCTGCTCTGTGGTCAAAGCAGGCATTAAGACCTTCAAGCACCGACTGAGAGGCCAAGTTCAGCTATAAACAGAGAAGATGAGACATGATTTAATAAAACAGAAAATAATGTTTACAAATGTTAACCCAGTTTTCCTTTTGCAGAAATGAGCTATAAGAATCGTCAGCGAATCTGGATATTGAGCTTTGACAAATCCAATATTTCTGCAGATAAAGACTTTGAAAATCAATGAATTAGTAGAACTTAGTATGTTAAAGGTCATGTAAAAGTGAATCAAAAACTGTACCTGCTAATTTACAGACTCTTTACCAAAAAAGAAAGTTGTTATGATTTAAAAGGAAAAACCCAAGTTTAGAACAACAACAAAGTAAACATGTAATTGATTTAAAGGTGTTGATTTATGGAACAGTAGATGAAAAAAATCTAAACTTCAAAATGTATTTAATCATTTAAATACAAGGTCAAATACTCTCAGTTGCAAAAATATGAGAAAGGCTTAGTTACTGCTGTTGCTAATCGGTAATTATTTTAATGATACAAATTGTTTATATTACCTGTATTAAACTGTATTTAAGTCACGTAACAGCTGTAAGTAGCTTTCAGTGACACACAAAATTTAAAAAAAGGAAGCAGATAATATAACTTACCACTTCCTACTGCTCCTTTTTTTCCCACAGAAATTTAATCAAAATCAAAATATTGCTTTTGTTTATTTTACTATAAATGAATTAAATAAAATAAAATAAATAAATAAATAAAACAAAAGAGTGGATGAGTATTATAATGGAATGATCAAAACGTGCATCTCTTAGTGAAATAAAGCGTTACGTGGATAACCTAAAGCATTTATGGTTAGAGAGCTTAACCAAAAGTGTTTTTTCACCTCATCCAGGACAATCCAGTGACCCTTCTTCAGTGCTGACAAAAGGGGACCATCCCGCCAAGCAAACTCACCCCCCCGACCGCCCTCCACTGGCAGATCAGTTCCAAACAAATCGGTCACATCCTTTATACAATAGCAAAAAAAAAAAGAAGTTAAATATAAACATTTTACGTCCACAATATTTTATCATAAGAAATACATGTAATAGTCACAGACCGTTTGCTCAGACAAGTTGATTCGAACGAGCTGGTTTCCAGATGCTTTAGCCAGTGCTGCGACCAGGCTTGTTTTGCCCACTCCAGGAGAACCTTCCAACAGAACAGGTCTTTGAAGTTTGAGTGCACGCAAAAGTCTCTGAGCGTTGACCGCCGTGGTACCAGCTCCAATGGAGTAGTCTGTCAGGCTGCAGACACCACTTTGCAAACCTGTCCAAAAACACACAAGACAAATACATATAGTGTATTCATATAATTGTCTTTGTTGTCTAATCTAATTTTTCAGATATTTTTGAAAAGCAGTGTTGGGGGGTAAAGTGTTAGTTAGTAAAGCGTTCTCAAAAGGACTTTTGAGGAGGAACAAGTAACATCCAGGGTAAACTACAGTTATTTTTTCAAATCAGTAACATGTTGGTTTAGGTTCAGATCAAGCAGCTGTGGACAATGACGGGAGAGAGCGCACGTGTACAGCACATTCTCCTCTATGTACAGCCCCTCCTCAGCAGCACCTCTCCTTGCACTCACCTGAATACTTCCTCCTCTCTGTGCACTCTCCACCACTGTCCTCACAATGTCCTACCTCCTCCTTCCCTCCATCACACCCTCCCTGCACAGCCCTGCAACGTCTAACCTGCTTTTAAACACGTCCTTCTCTTCACAACACTATTGCTGCACGCCATAGTTTGGCCAATGGCGATGGACGTTTTGTCAAACTTTAGGCTATGCGGACAGGTCGCTGATGTGTGCACTCCCAAAGGAACACAGATTATGTTTTTTTCTCACTCGCAGCACAGCAGGTGGTTTTTTTTTACCATACAGGTTAAAATGAGCGTTAAGTATTCCAGAACACTAACAAAGTAACTTAATTAGTTACTTTTGAAAGTAATGATAGGCAACACTGGTGAAGAGGGAACTATTATGGGAACTTCTGCAGCAGAAATGGGAAGAACTTTCTGAATATTAGAGCGTGTTCAGTTGTAACAGTATCTGCCAAAGGTGGTTACTTTGCGTTAAGTGAAAAATTTAAAATACTCTGTGCTTTCATTTCAGACACATAATAATAATTTTTCTGTTAATGTTTCCTGTTCTAAAATCTTGAAAGGATAGCATAGATTAACATTAATTTGATGTTATATTATATTAATAAGTAAAAAAATAATAATTCAAACCTAATGGAATGTAAAATGGGTGGATGCCAAAAAAGTTGTCTCCCCACTGTGGCTCACGGACAGGCTTGTGTCGTACACTCTCAAAGCCTCCATCACTTCCTGGTCATGTTTGATCATGTTGCCCAGATGTTGTTGCAAAAAGCTGAGGCATAGTCTGCGGGCCAGAAGAGCATTGTCTGCGCTCGATGCAGTGGTTCCTGCAATAAAAAGTCATTTTACTAACAGCATAGAAACAGCAAAAATAAACAACCATTTGGCAAACATAATAGTAGTAGATATAAAATGATATAGATTAGGTTCATTGAGTTCCACTCTGTTCCAACCTGAGCCGAGTCCATCAATGTAGACTAAGCAGGCAGCATGGATGAAGGCAGTGACAGTGTTCAGCTTTAGGTCACACTTCTCCTCAGCTGAGTCTACGGTCCCACTGTTCTTTTGTCCACACACAACATTCAAGAAATTGACCCAGGACAGAATGTCTCTGACACTCAGGATACAGCGACGGCCAAAGTCCTGTTGAGTCAGCCACTCGATAAAGTCCAGCATCAAATCTGCAATGTCCCCTCTAAGATAAAAGTCACAGCTTTAGTTTTAAGTGTCCTTGTAATGAGGCAGTTTGATTGGCAGTTGACAGTTACCCTCCAGTGCTATGCCCGGGTCAAGGTTGTGATGGATGATTTGAATGAGATCACTGCGACTGTTGTTTTGTGGACACCAGATCTCAGTAAAACGGTTTCTCAGAGCAGGGACAGCTGGTCAAAACATGAACGCAAATTTGTTAATGATAAAGTTTAAAACACATTCATTGCAAGAAGACCACATGATAGGTCAGAACTGCTGTGATGGTAGTATGAAAAAAAGATATATATATCAACTTGAATTATTTTTGTATTTTCCATTGCAAACACCTGACTTTATCCATTTACAATACAAGCCAACTAATAAAGTAAAACATAAATATAACAAAAACAGTGTTTAATAGTATGTTCCTCTACCTCTTTTTTCCCAAAATCTCCGCCTGGATTCATGGTGGCCACCAAACGAAAACTTGGTGCAGCATGTAATAGTTCCACATTGTCATTGTCTCCACTGCCTTTCTCAGCCAGCACCAGAGTTTTCTCAGTCTCTAGGACACTGCAAAACATAAGATAAATGGAATTATAGCATTGTGTTACGGCACACTGTGTGTCTAGATTACTGTGTTGTTGTATGTAGATGAGGACCTGTTCAGTCTCTCTAGGACAGAGTCGTCAGCCAGAGAAATTTCATCCATCAGAAAGATACCGCCTTCTTTCAGTGCCAGGACAAGAGGCCCGTCATGCCATTCAAAGAGGCGACCATCCTCTTCATCAGTCTGCACATACGTGTAAAGATAGCATTATTAATGCTGCCTGTGGCTTCTGTTCAAGTAAAAATATATGCTCTAAATCAGGGGTCTCAAACTCAAACAAAGCTGGGGCTGAGTTGATCGAGGGCCGTATTTTTATATACAGGCCTGATTATGTTGTTTTTCTATATAAAATTGTTATTAGGTACTAAAAAGACTAAATAAAACATAAAATATAAGCCCAAATTTATTGTTTTTCTTTTATAATATTTAGGTTCAAATTGCTAAGTGCAGGTTGTCGGCCGGTTAGTATCAATACTAATCAAAAATTGGGGGCCTCATGAGATCATCTAAAGCGTTTCAGACCTCTGCTCTAAATGACAACAGATATACAGTATGTCTTTGGAGAATAGCGCCACAGTTTTCATTGTGACTTGACGCAGGAAGCACTGTTTGAAAACTATAAAATAAAATGAATAAGGCAACACATTTTCAAGAGCTTGTGATCAGTACAATTATTTTTTTAAACTACAATACAAATGTGAAACAGCTGCTTATTGTGACCATAATGTTAAAACTAAGGGACATCCAACAGTCTTTTATGGTCAGACTGTGCTAAGACAAACCTCAAATTAAGTCTAGCTTGGGTCACAAAGCTTCAGCGGGACCAGTGCCTCCAGCAAACTTATAGTAACCACAACGAACAAAAAAACTGACAAGCTTAATGTAGCATGTGAGTGTTAGTACCTGGTTTGAGTGACGAACAGGTCGCAGTCCTCCCAGAAAGTCTGAAGTCTCCATGTGCATGTGACAGTTTACAGCAAAGAATTTCAAATTGGACAAAGCTGCAAAGAGCTGACAAATTGTAGTTTTTCCACACCTGGAAAGATATTAGAGTTATTAAACTGTAAAAGTAAATCAGTTCAATTAAAGGGGAAAAATACTGCAACATTGTTTTTGAAGTTTTAAGATCCACCATGTAATTTGACAAAAGAAAAGGTTTTTTTTGTTTTGTTTTTTCACATGGATGTTTTGTTGATCTAAAACATAAAAATCGATGTCTTTATTCTGAGCAGGCTTGCATCTTCCTATAATTAAGACTTCTTTTGCTTGTTTCCATGGAAATCTTGTTACTTTAGTTATGCCACTGTATGGCATGAAACTGATGTGTACTGATGAAGAATAGCCCAAAGGAATATTCTGTTTCATTATGCATTTGATTTAGAAAGCTACAGTGTCACTTTAAATGACATCTTACCCAGTATCTCCAACTAACAACACAGACTCTCCAAAACGAAGAGCTCGTCCCACTAACACTGCCAATCTCCTCATGCTTTGTGTCCACACAACATGACGGAACTCATCTGGAACTTCTTCTATGCTGTCTACCAATTCACCTAGACAAGAGCAAAGATCAAATGTAACAAGTCAGTTGGAAACTGAACACCAAGTGAAACGTTGCCAAAAGTCACTCACTGAACTGAGTTGTTAGCTGCTTATGGGAAACAGAGTCTCTGGCTGGATGCGTCGCTTAAAGTGTTTCTCCAGGATGGACCGGATCGTGGTGTCCTCTTCAGGCTTCCGTACACGTCCTGCCAGGAGCATGTATCCTGCGCAGAGACAACAATCATTGTTTGAGTAGGAGTGAGACAAGTAACTCTACATGAAACCACAATAACATGTTTAGACCAAATTTAAGATACTGGTATCAAACTCATGCTTTTGGATTTGGACACTGTACCAGGTCTGCAGGATCAAACTTTCCATTTAAAATGATATGCTATGTTTATTGCTTGTATGAGGTATTGCATTATAATTTAATTTTTATAATATATATAATATTACAGTTTCTAAGGTAGGAAAAGTTAGTCAGTACATTTTACAAGACTGCTGCAAATCAACCCAGGGGTTGTAGATTTAAAAGCACTTCAGGGACGTAAAAAGCCAGACTGAAGGCTTACACCAGAAAGTGGCACAGAAAGATTTACATTTGGTTCAGTCCTGATGAACTATTTTAGTCACAAGATTGATTATGTTGGACGGTATGTCGTGTTACTGATAAACTGGTTGTGTGGACCCGACGCTGAGATTCCAGGACTCATTGATTGACTGTGATCAAAGTCAAAATAACTTAAGAGCAATCTAAATATGGATTACGGATTATTATTATTATTCTCTTATCTCCAAAGGAGGCTCATTCCAAACGTAATTTCTTTGTTAAGTTTGTACCATTATCTGCCAGCTGCTGGAGCCAATCCTGAGAGGCGTGGCTTTGTTCCTCCAGTCTGTAGCGATCAGCCCAGCGGAACAGATCTCTCAGTGTGATGAAGCCATGTTTCCCTGCAAACACAGACGACCCCCTGCGGAAAGACTGACATGACACCAAATCAAACATCATGTCAGGTGCTCCGTCACAGTAAAAACACATACAGTAACAAAGGCTTAAGCATTACCTGCAGGTCGAGCATGACTTTGACCAGTTTGGAGCAGTAGGACGGAGGCAGACTGCAACGCTGATGAAGAATAGTCTCCAGCTCTGAACTGGGCAGTTCATCAAAGTGGAGCTCAACAAAGCGGTTTCTGAAAGCTCTGGACAATACCTGGGTTTAAAATATAAAAGCATGTTTTTACTCTGTGATCTCCAAACAGCATAAAAATAGATCTCTACATAAACTATTCTCATCCCAGCTGCTTGTGCTGGATTTATAAAACAGACCAGTGTAAGTTACAACATACAGTAAGATTTCATTACCTTCCTTCCACCGTAAACTCCAGGAGGGTTCTGAGTCGCAAACAGCATAAATCTGGGGTGAGCCTTTACGACTTCTTGTGTCTCTGCTACAAACAGTTCCCTGTTGTCATCCAAGAGTCTGTTCAGAGCTTCCAGCACATCTGTGGGAGCCAGGTTCAGCTCATCTAGAATAATCCAGTATCCTTTCCTCATGGCATCAATTAGCACACCTGCACGGAAATTAAGAAGAGCAATTGATGACCAGAAAAATATGCAGTTATATAAATAAAACCCGAGCTTTTCATTTAAATGTGCAGAGAAGGCAAGTAATTAAGTATTTTTACTGAAGTACTGTACCTAAGTACTTTTTTGAGCATCTGTACTGCCCTACATGACCTGCTGTGCTGTCATGTATTAACGCTTTGTGAATAAGCTAACAAGTAGAAACACTTGTTACTTTCTAACATTTACATAAAACAACACATAAAAATCAGATGAATTATAATTATTTTAATGTAATGCCCATCTCACTGCAAAAATGTTTTTCTAGAATGTCTTAAAACCTGGATTTTATTCTTGGTTTTTGATATTTTATCTGGTTAAGATGCATTATTTGACTTACTTCAAGGGGTTTCTGTCTTGTTTCCTATTTCAAGACAAATTATTTGCTAATGACGCAAGATAATTGTACTCACCTCATTGGCAAATTTGAAACGAGTGAAATAAGCCAAACTTCTTGAATCCTAGTAGTTTTTACCAAGACTAGATCATAACTTTTTGCAGTGTGAGTGTATTTTTTACTTACGTACATTTACACTGGTGTACTTTTAATACTTTTACTTAAATAAAGAAGTTTCAGAAGGACTTATACTTTGACCAGAGTCATTTTTACACAAGGAACTGTACTAAACAAATTGATAAAAAGAATGATGCCAAAGATTGTCTAGATATAGAATTTTAACTGCACATACATGTTTAAGATTTCAGATTGTAATATAGGATTGATTATAAGAATTTGCATCATTTACTGGTGGCTTACCCTCTTTGAAAACCAGCTTGCCACTGTGATCAGAGGAGTAACAGCCAATATACTCCTGAATGTCTGTGTGCTCGTGGTTGTTGATCCTCACACACTGATTTCCTGTGGCTGTAGCGAGCCAGCGGATCAGACTGGTCTTCCCCACAGATGTTTCTCCCTGGAGCAGCACCGGGTGGGTCCTGAAAAGAACCAGTAACACAGTATATTAACAACTGTATCAAACACGTTGAATGAGAAGTACACAGAGATGCAATGTTCTCACCCAGCAGAGACCACTCGAGCCAGGTCCCGCAGGTTGAGTTTGACCGAGGCGGTGAGTATGTAGCTGGGGTCTTGTGTGGGCTCCAAGTCCCCTGTGAGATCCAGTAGCCCTCCATCTCCACACAGCTGCCGTCCGGGGGGCAGGGTATGGGCTGTGGGGAGAGCGTGAGAGGCCTTATTACAGGGATTGGACAGATTTGAATTTAAGGTTTTCCATAACTTTTCTATTACTTCTCCAAAACACTTCCCAGCATTTTCATGATCTTTTATGACTTGTACTTTGTCAATCAAGTATTTGTTTTCAGTAACTGTTGGACTTATTTATTTTATTTATCTGACAGGGACATTGCACAATACATGTATTGCACAGACCAGATATAGCTACAAACTAATTTTTGGGCAGAAGCAAAGTGACAGCAGGTTTTAGTGTGCAGCAAGTCATCGATAAAAAATACCCTTTTAAAATTCAGTTAAAACACCAGCACCCGCCGAGCATACACATAACTATTTGACAACTTTAAATATTTACAATTTCACTTAAGTCCTACACTAATGACAACATACCTGCTTCTCTTTAAGAAATGTTTTAAGATTAAATTTAAAATGTCCTAAAGTATCACATACCCTCACATATGAAGGCTCCTGTTTCTTTTACTGAGAAGCAGTTCTGTGTGTTCACAGAGCAGTCTCCTCTTGAGGAGGCTCTGGTTGTCCTGACTTCTGCCCCATTACAAGATCTCACAAATGTTTTAAAGGATGGGGCAGTAAGTTGTAAAAAAAATCTAGTACATAAGACTGGTATTTGTATTTTTTCTACAATATTACAAGAATGATTTAGCACAGGTTTCTTATCCAATATCTTAAATAAATCACTGATTTCTAAATGTACGAATAATTTAAATATTTTAAACTTGTTTTAGTTACTATACAATTTCAAATTCAGTGCATTTATTTCCAGTAAAAAAAAAAGGTGATGTCAAAGTTCTCAGTTGCAAATTCATACATTTAATTTAAAGCTAAACTATAGAACTTTTTGACCAAAAAATGCATATAAAAGAAACCATATTTTTGTAATTTATATCTTGTTGTTGCACCAAATAATGAAAAAAATAAAAATGCCACAAAAGAGATCGTTATTTGGCCAAGTGGAGAGCCTCCTCCTGCATGTTACCTTGGAAAATCTGCTCATTTAGCTATATTTTTTACACATCAGAGCAGAAAACATTTATCTCCACTAAGAATGGAATTGTTGTTTTCAGTGTCATGTCTTAAATGCTGCTCTAACTCAAAGACAAGATTCCTTAATTCCCCCAAGAGTAAATAGTAAAAGACCAAATAAAACATTAATATGTTACCTGTTTGAGACACTTGGTGTTGCCCAGCAGAATGTGTTTACAGACCAGTTTTTGCACAACAGGGTGAGAACTTCTGTCGAGTTGGGTTAAGAAGCTCAGACAAAAGCCCTGTGAGCAGAGACATGAGGTTAAGTAAATCCATAATGAAGTCTACATTTGAAAACACAGTAAACGCTCGGTGTTGTACCTCGTAAAGGGAGCGATGGAGGCTGTAACAGGGATTAGCACGCACATATCTGAGAGCTCTGCACAGTGTCCGCAGACTGTAGTGAGGTCTGTGGCCTGTGCCGTCCACCAAACGAGAGCTGGCCTCCTTCCTCACAGCCAGATAAAAACTGCATTCAAGAAAAAATATGAATATTTCAAGTACTGCACGGATTTTTGAAGCAGTCTATATTAGTTTAGTGAAAAAAAGTCCAAAAACACAACATCAGCAGTACCTTATAATGCCACTGATGATATTTCTGTTTGGGTTGAGACATCTGAGGTAGTCGGACACCAAAATGCGAAGGTCTGTCTCATTTTCAAGCTCATTTACATAAAGCTCGGTGAATCTGAGTGTACAATGTGTCTAGTTAAATTTTTGATATTTAGGCAAGACTAGCAAAATCCACAGTAACTGTATGCACCTGTTTCTGAGGCCGAGAGGCAGGTTTCGTTTGCCGACATCAGTAGCTGGGTTCATGCAGGCGAACAAGCGGAAGTCTGGATGACGAACCAAAGGCTCTGCATTGAAATAAATTGAAAGTTACACAAATAATGTTCTTTAAATCCTTCTGATGGTAGATAGGGATGAAAAAGAACAAAAGTTATACATACACAGTACTTTAGTAAAACTGCAGTTATCCTCACCTGCGTCTCCTCGATCCAGCAGCACCAGTGATCCAGTGCTGCTCTCTAACAGTCCACTCAGACACTCCAGGGTCTCAGCTGCTGCAAGGTTAATCTCATCCAGAAGTATCCAGTGGCCCTTTCTTACAGCCTGGGCCAATGTACCCTAAAGACAAAAGACAGAAGAAAGTTTGAAAACTAAATACTGCCTACAAAGCATCGCCTAAAAAATAATGCGGCAGAGATACAATAGGCTGGAAAGTGATGATGATGTTCAACAAATATTACACTATGTATGACTGGGTTTTTGGATGCTACATGATGCATTGTGTTTAAAAAAGTATACATATATTTTCTGTTTACCTCAACAAATGCAAAGATCATGGTTGTCTCACAGGCCTGAATCTGCTCCTTAGTGTGCTGCAGCTTGGTAGACATGGCCTCCCACTGCTCCTGCACCTCTGAAATGATGAATAGATTCATGATGATTAGACTCATTACAAAGAGCAAGGCAGCCTTTTCAATTATTACCTTTGGGTTTGTCTTTCAGTTCTTTGGTGAGCGCAGACTTGCAGACATGTTCCATGAGCCGCAGCAGGTCTTGCCAGCGCTTCTCCCTGTAGCACGTTTGCACATGGCCCAGAAACGTTAGGTTCTGCTTCCTGGAGTAAGTCTGAGAGAAGAGTTCCTCAAAGACCTCACGCAAGGGTAGCAGGATCTGTCTATGATCCACGGGCTTATATCTACAAAAAAACAACAACAGCATTATTACATTTGGGAACTTTAGCAGTGTTGAAGGCAAAAGCATCTTTTCATGATGATGCAAAAATAAGAGCATTGCTCACCCTCCGAGCAGGTCTGCAGTATCACTCTGTTGGTTCATATTCACAACTCGCAGCCTGTGGCCTATTAGTTAAAGAGTTGCATAGGTGTATGAAAACATGATGTTATGATAGTACTGATGTGTAGTAAATTATTGAGAATTCTCATTTGTTAACCTGTGATTTGGGCCAGATGCTGAACTGTGGATGTTTTTCCAGTGCCTGTCTCTCCCACCAACAAAACAGGCTCTCCTTTGGCCACACATACAGCTAACTGCTCCAGAAGCACAGCTGAGGGGCGCGTGGCTGCAAAGGTCTGCTGATTACTGGAGAAGAATGTAAATATGAATTAGGCATGAATATTAGACAATGATGATAACCAATGACCAAGAAGTTCTTTTTTTAAAGCAATGCATTAATGGATGTTAATAAAAATGGTAAGATCAAATAAGATAAAACACAGTTTTTTTCTTTTCTATGTTATGGTACCATCATTTGGTTTTATGTGATTAAGATTAAGGTCATGTTTGACCTCTAGTGTGTACTGGGCTGTAGACATAATGGTTTCGGAAACATTCAATAGGAATATTTGAATGTGCTCTAGACAGTACCATTAGATCAGCTTACTTTCCATAATGTATCAATCAATTCTCAATTTATTCAGCACGACTGTCAGTGGTGGAGTGATTTTCCGTAGGCGGATGTGGGCAGCGTGGTGGGCTGATGCATATTTGGTGTAAAGTAAGGTCAAAATGTGGTGGTGCGACCGGATGGCCCACTTACACATTCAGCTGAACAACTTCAGCCTGCTTTCGACACAGAGCCACTCTGCCCACTGTGGCCTCCAGCTCGCTCAGAGACAGGGCAGGCTGGTACATCTGACAGAAATGTAGGGCCTGGAGACAAAACCAAAATTATATATATATTGTATGCTCTTCTGTCATGTTCTCGCAGTAAGATTAGAGTTGAAATCTGACCAATATCTGTTACCTTTTCTTTGGAAATGTTTAGCTTGCTGCCAATAATCTCAGCCATCTGCAGACGACTCTCAGGACGAGACAACATAGATGTGAAGCAGTCAAGAGCCTAGAGAAGTGGAACTGCTGTTAAAATCAGCACTGACAGATAATGCTTTCAATTCCACTGGAGTCTTATTCTATAAACTGTATATGTGTCCTCCTAACAGAAGCTTACACACAAACCTCTTGGAAGACGTTTTGAGCTGTAGCTGCAGATGCACTGTTGAAGTTGACACTGATGCGCTCACACCATTTCAATAAGTCTCTGTACATATGAAAAAGAATTACAGTTTTGGTAATATGAAAGTAAGAGACAGATTATAACATTTAGGATTCAGTCTCAATAATTTAAAAAAGCACAGACAGCAAAGACAGCAACAGAAAATCCACTGTTTGGATCTGATCTCAGACTGATAACTTTTGGTAAATTTATATATTTATATACTAATCAGATCAAAAATTAAGCACCAAAAAAAAAAAAAAAAAAAAAAAAAAAAGTTGATCACAGCTTAATTTAGGTTTTTACACCAAAACAATCATTTAAAAAAAGTGTTGCACATTTTGCAGGTTTTTTTTTTTAATTAAATTGTGTTCTTTTAGCCATTTGAAATTCTTCTGCCTCTTTGAAGCACCACACAGTCCTATGTGTACAAATACAGTTAAAAGCTCACCTGAGTGACAGAGCTCGTCCCTCTAAAAGGCTGGTTTGATCCTCCTCTGATCCAGAAGGTGACCGGGGTTGGTCTGGTTCAGAGTGTCTGTCTCCGGTCAGCTGACAGTAGATGTCCAACAGTCGTTCAGACACCACAGACAGTTGCGGGTATCTAGTAATGAGCACCTGTGCACATCATGGAAACACTGAATGAGCCCACAAAGAAAAGTCACCCATAAAAGGTAAAAAACACTCTGCGCTAATTCAGGGTATAAGCCGGAAGAGAAATCTTATACATTTTTATGACTTTTTAATAATTTAACAAAACAAAAAGTAGGACTCTATCAAAACCAAATTTAGCCAAGTCATTTTGTGTGGAAAATATTGAAAAGCAATCGTTTAACTAATAGCAAAGTCAGTAATCTCAGGCAGGAGTCTAGGGTTGCACAATTTGGGGAAAATTTCTCATTGCATTGTGATTGAGACATGATTTGTAATGTATGTTTTATTAATGGAATTTGAAGTAGAGCAGGTTGGTGTCAAACTGGTGGGCCCCAAGATGTTTTCATGCAGCCCCCAGGATGATTTCTGATTATTCTGATAGTGGCCCTCTGAAAAGCGCACAACAATTTGGTCCTAGAATACACTGCAGCAGCACTGACAAGAAGAAGCACATAGGCCAGAATGGATAATAAGCCTATAGAATAATAAAGCCTTGCTGAGTTGTGACTATGTGACTGGAATGCAGCAAACTGCTTATAATTTGCAAAAAAAAACTTTTTTTTGGCATTATAGTTAGTACAAAATAAAATAAAGCAACGTGAAACATTATAAACTTGGACATACAGTAATTAATAGCTTTATGTTGACCAATTGCCATGTTTGATTAGAACACAGAAAGACATATTATAAAATGGGGCTCTATAAACTCAATTTGGCCCTGTTAGAGTTTGCAATTGAAATATATAAATCAGAACTGACGAAATTAAATATTCATGTGAACAGACAAATTAATAAAATATTTGCATGCAAGCTATTTAAAAACATTTGCACATACTGTCTGTGTTGTTTGTTAAGGAAATACTTCAAAAATTGAACTTTAATGTGAAGCTCTACAGAAGTGTCAGATTTTATTTATTTTTTGGTGAAAATAGGTCAAAAGAATATTCCCTAACCAAGGCTCCGAGCTGAAACACTGACCTTCTTGAGCTCCTCTCGCGTCATGTTTCTCATTTGAAGCTTTGACCAGTATTTATCCAGCAGTGTGGCGTGAGAATTGTGTGGCTTGTGCCAGATCCCACTGCTGTAATACATCCTGCAATACAAAGGTACAGACACAACTTAACCGAAAGTAGGGAAAAAAATTAGAAGGCAATTTATTTTACGATTAATATGAGCTATGTCCAGCAACTACTTTCACAGCAATAATTCAGTTTGAATGACTGTTGTTGATAAACTATAAGAAATGTGTACCTTCTAGTTGCAAAAAACTGAAATCCAGTAGCAACCTCAATACAATCTTCACGTCCTGGGATCATCAACTTTTTATTCTCCATCAGTGGAAGCAAAACTGATATCTGAACAGCAAAGTGGCAATGACTTTAATTACAAGCTTCCTAAAAACATTTGTTTATGGTAAATAATATTTACCACATCCAGAGGAGCGTGGTCGATGTCTTCCAGAAGGATCCACTGTCCTTTGGTGACGGCTTGAGTTAGAGTTCCAGGCTGCCACACAAACTTTCCCGGAACATCAGTGCAGCGGTACAAGCCCAGCAGCATCTGCGGTACAAACCAACGACATCAGTATTAGGGCTGCAACTAACGATTATTTTGGTAATCGATTAGTTGGGCAATTATTCTTTGGATTAATCGGTTAGTTGTTTAAAAAGCAAATGTCACTTGAATACAAGAATTTTTTTGCCAAATTTGAGTTGAGGTAGCATTGCTTGATGACATTCTGGAGGTGTAGATTTAGGATTGTCAAAAGTATCAAAAGTATCAGCTACTAATCAACACTAAAACAACTTAAACAATAAACGATGCTTAAAAATTTACTTTAATTGGACAAAATGTTCTATTTTCGGAGGAATTATAGAATAATGCTGAGCTTAATCAAAGCTGGTCTAAAACCAAAATGTTTTGTTTTAGAAAGTGTTGAAAGTGTCAGCCTGTTGCATACATTCTCATTCTGGTATCATATTTAGTATCAAGAATCTAGTCTACTCTTTAGTATAAAACTGAGTTTTAAATTTAGCATCATAACAACACTAGGCTCAGACAAACTAGTTATTACATCAACATTTTTAATTTTGGCAAAAGCCTCAGATTGAACAGAAATTACAGTAATCTCTGTTCAATCTGAGGATTTTGCACAGTTCATGGGATGCTAGGAACCAATACCTAGACCAGTTAGCGATTATTCGATCACTAAAATAGTTAACGATTATTTCAATATTCAATTAGTTGCGATTTTTCCATTAACTTGTTGCAGTATAATCTAGTATGTACTGTATGAACTTTTTGAAACTTTTTCATATCAGGTTTAACTAAGGTTAGGCAAAAAAAAACTAATTAAATAAACAAATTTAAAAAATACATTTCAATTTTTTTCTCAGTACATTGCCCTTGAGATATAGCCCCGGGGGTTTGTCTTAAGATCTAAAACAATTTCTCACTTTGCTGTCGGTCTGGTCTCCCAGCTGGACCTTCATTATCTCAGACGTTTTGTTGTGTCCAGTGACAGTAGCCAGGTACTCCACCAGTGAGGTCTTCCCACACCCGATGGGCCCCTCCAACAGCACTGGTCTCTGGGACGCTACGGCTAATGCAAGTCGCCTCAAGTTCTTACAGGTTGAGTCCACCATTACCAGGTCTTTTTGGTTTATCTGCTTAAATATAAAACAGTATGAGTACAGTAAGAATTGCATTAGATGAAGACAAGACATTTTTCAATGAGTTCTCCTGTACCGGTACTTGTTGGGTCAGTCGAGGAGCGATTGTGGGCAGGACCACTCCACATACAGTCACCACACTGGAGCAGAGATCCTCAGAGACCACTTGACCTCTGGTGAAGCGATTGGCCTTTTCCTGATGCCACTTTGAGCAATCTTGATTTGCCAACACCAAAGACTTCTCCACCTGCAGCTTCTGACTTTCTTCAAAGCTCCTACAGGGAGTTAAGAATTATTAGCAGGACAACGCCTTTGCAATTTAGCTTCTAAAGAGTCATTAGCAGGATTTAGAATTGTGAACCCTTTTACAGCACAAAACCCATAACCTCCACGTCTATTTATGTGGCCTGTGGCCTTAAAAAGATAATTAATTCAATTAGAATTGGTGCATGCAGCATTTCTGTAAACTTCACTTATAGTGAGCAACATCACGAAAGTGACAACCTTTATTATTTTAAGTTAATGACACAGTATATGCTTTGTGTCAGATTTGTTACATAGATTCTTTGCAGCTCCACCTGCCTGTGAGACTGTCTGTTAAAACTTACAGAATTTTGATAACATTTGCTATTTAGGCTACAAAAACATTTTTTAAGTAATTAATTTTATAAACGTACAATGCAAATGGATATGCAGTATTTGTAACTAATAAATGCACAAAATCAAATAAAAAGACTATTATTTGTTGCATGTCTAAGATTAGTAAGGGTTATTACAGTTTAACAGTTACACCTGGACCTTAGATGACTACGATGCCATAATGGTTTGAACATTCCTGCATTAGAGAAAAGACACTCTACTCACTTCATTTTCATCTGCAGGATCTCGTCACCAGACAACACCTTTCTTAGGAAAATAACCTTCTGATTATCAGTCATGAGAGAGACCATTGCTAAACATTGTGCTGTGTGCCTGAAACACAAAGGATACAATAGGATGTTTATAGACCAACAATCTCTACAATCTCTCTGGGAGAAGTGACACAGAATATTTATGGATATTCTTGGATAATAAAGTAGCATTAACAAAAGACCAACTCTCAACTTAAAGCTAGTTGAAAAGCCTAATAAGTACCACTGCACACTGCATCTATGATAAAAGTTTAGCTCAGTCTGAAGTTATACATACCATCGAACCATGAGGTCACTGGTGAGGAGTTGGGAAACACAGGGACTCCAGTCCCACAGAGATCTGTACTTTGCACAATCATTCTGAAGGAATAGAAGTGTAGCCTCCATTAGGTCTCGGAGCTTCATTCGTCGGGGCCCATACTGCACGGCAGCAGCCTCTTCACTGGAGAAAAACAGTCTCTGGAACACTGGAGGGGCTCTGGTAAAGTACCTAGCAGCAAAGCTTAAGAGACATACATTTGAGTAAGTATTGTTTATGTAGAAAATTATTGTTTGCATACATTTGTTTTCAGAAAAAAAAATATAATAATAAAAATTCAATTGTCTCTAAAACCAACCAATAAAACCTCCATAGTCACATAATTAGGCTGGAAATAGTGTGTTAGTCAACAATATTACAGAGGCATGTAAATATGCATGGTATTGTGAGTACTCTACAGTCATCTGACTTACGCTGGTGCATCAGGACAGATGTTGAGCACTTTGCTGAGAGCCACACACAGGCGTTCATGAAGGTCATGGTTGAACTTGTCTATAGCTATGACTCTCTGTGCATTTCTTTCCAGCAAGTCCAAAACAAGGGTCCGCAAGTGTCGTGTTATCAACAAAGTGTAGTTCTTTTCCAATAAAAGCTGAGCCAAACAGTCCAGAATACACTGTCGATCCTGCTGACTCCATATCTAAAACACAAAAACAAACATTAAGGGTTATGATACACAGTTTATAACATGACTCATGGGTTAGAATACAAGATTAAAAAATGGCATCAGGGTTTAGCAATAAAATATATTTACATGACGCTTTTACATTATGTTTAACAACTTACCTGCTTTGACAAATACTGACTAAGTTGGTTTTGTCTTGAATCAACATGTCTGGAGATAGTTCCCAGTGATGTTAGGCTGAGTTCTAAGTTTTCCATTACACCAAATCACACTTAAATTAACTTCACAACGTATCGAATAACATTGCTCCTTAAAGGGGCCTGGTGTTACGACTGAAATACTGTTATAACCGGTTCTTTATAACTGTAATCACAACACGAGTGCATGCAGCAGTCTCCCAGGCACTGGCCACATGTGAAAGCGCAGAGAAACAACTACTTCCGGTGACGTCGCTTGATGGTGACGCACTCTGTCAGCGACGACGGGCTGAGCGATTCCTCCGTGCGACAACTTTCCTCTATCAAACCGCTGAAATGTCGATAACATCGCTTAGATTTGTGTGCAAGGGGATTTAAATTGCTTAAAAATTGACCCGATCTTGTATTTGTTATCACTTTTGGGATTTACCCTCTTCCAAGACGGTCTTGAGACAAAGCGGAGTGAGCAAGAATACATGCAGCTGCTAGGCTGTGACAGACCGCGGGAAAATGTCCTTACTTCCTGTGCAATGAAGCCTTTTCGCGGCGGCACAACGCTAGTAAACAACGGGCCGACGAGACGGAGCAAGTAAGACCGCAGTGTTCCTATTTTACCGATTAAATTAACGTGTACGCATTGTAATAACATGCTTTTTAATTCATCCGGTTCTTTAACAAAGCGATCATTAGCTCTTGAGCAATAACCTGCCATTAAACTCAATACAAAATATGCAGGATCTAAAGCTCTTTGTGTGGGATAAGAATCAATTGCTGCTACTGTTTGTACAATAGATTATCGTGATTTTTGGAGGTTTCTGTATTTGTCAGTATTGTAAATATACCTAGCAAGTAATAGATCTAAATTGACAACTTTTATCTTCACATAGACAGTCAGCAACACATTTATGTTTTGTTAGCTGCATTGTTTTATAAAGTAGAACAATGAGGAACTTTATATGTTCTGAACTGTTTTTCTTTTTGCTTAGGTCTGCTTTGGGTGGTTAACGCTGTAGAAAACATGGATTCCAGTGACGCTCCAGCCTGTAAGACAATACACATTGTCATTAGACGCTCTTTACCTATGTACTATAACGATTGTGTGTGTTTTAACAGTGTCTGTAATCGGAAATAATGAAGATTCTATCGATATCTATGAAGGCCTAGATTTAGGTTCAAACTGTAAAAATGGTAAGTTCTATATTCTTACACTATGGCGTGAACTTGCTTGTATTGTCCTAATTTTATGGACTCTTTCTCATGTTTAGTAACGCCAGTAAAGTCAGTCCCATCCGGGCTTAAGGAAGCCATGGATCTGTTTGAAGAAATTGTTACAGAGGAACAGCTGAGCAAAGATGCATCCTACACTGAGGTAAACTGGTGGTGATGTGTTTTTTTGTAACGATGATGCGTTGTTTTAGAATATATAATGTGACATTAATAACACTTTACATTTTTGAATTTCAGCTAAAGTCAAGATTTCAGGCTGCTCAGAGTCAAATCACAGACTTGCATAGAAGACTGGAACAATTAGAATTGCAGGTTTGTCTTGATTTTAAACAATTTGCCCATTTGAATTAACTATATAGCATACTGCATGGATACATTCAAAACTCAAGCTAACACTACCTAAAATATGTGATTTTTTTTTGTTTGTTTTTGTTATTCTTTTGCAGAATACAGGTTTGTCCAAAGAGAATGGTCGACTAAAGATGAACATCTCCATTCTGCTTCAGACTGCCAGACAGGAGGTCACGAGGAAAGATGAAGAGATTCAGAGACTCAACCAACAGTAAGCGAATCTTATTTTTTCTACAACTACCCTTTAATATTAGGGAACGTTGGTCTGTTTTATGTCCAGACACGTTTTTGTGTGTTTATTCTTGTTAATACTCAGACATGAAGCATAAACCAGGTCAACAAATGCACAATTCAATTTGCAAATTCCACCAGGGAATTCTGACCTGCCCTCCAGTTCAATAGGTTGTGTTTATATGATATCAAAACATTTTATAGACTTATAATATTTACTGCAGATGGAGTGCAGCTGAAATTAAAACTATTTTATACAGTTTTTTTGTCGTAATGTGAAAAGTGAATGAATCTCGTCACTAATACCAGCATCTTAAAAAGTCTAAAAAGTTTTAAATTTAAGGCTATAAAAGTTTTAAATTTGCCCCTGTAGGTCTTAAGAATGTTTGCACAGGTCTTAATTTGTTTAATGAACCAGTTTCTGCCAGATTTATAAATTTATTTCAGACTACTGCAGCTTTGGAAAAAAAAAAAAAACTCTGAAAATTCTCAGTAATATTCCTAATATTATAACATAAATGGTGTGTTTCTTCTGTTATTTAGTTGATGGAATAGATGTAAGACTTGGTTGTTTATATCTAAGCCCGTTTGTAGGTTTTTAAAAGTTCTTTTTTTGAAATATGACATCTTGATTCCTGCAGAAACCCTTGTAGAAATAGTAATCATTTCTAATCTTTTGACAGATCAACTAAAGGTGACTACCTCCAGTATCGAAACCAGCGAGATCCGGACTACTCCCGTCAGAACCAGCGACTCGCTCCGCCTCCGCCTCCACCTGTGACCCATCCACCTTCATCCTCCTCGCAGCCAGCACCTCGACCTAGACTCATGCCTTCAAAAGAGTCTGCAGCCCCGCCACCTCCACCTTCCGCTTCAGCTGCTGTCTCTAAACCTCCACGAATCACAGACACGTCACGAAATCGCCCATCTCAAAACGCCGCTGCACAACCTCCACCTCCTCCGAAAGAGACCCCAAATCTACCTGACACGCTACCCATCCCTCCTCCTCCTCCTGCAAGTCCTCCACCCCCTCCACCACCCCCTCCTCCACCCGTATCGCCACTCAGGGAAGATGTCCAAATCGCACTCAGAGAAGACGCGGAAAATTACTCCAAGCCAGGGTCGAGCTCTGAGCAGTTTTCTTCTGACGTCGCAACAAGAGCCTCGCGAAAGGACTGCCATACGTCTGAGAAGCACAGTTATCAGACTAATAAATATAAAGACAATAAACACAGACGTGATTTGGAGAGAAAAAATAATTCATCATCTTCTAGTGCTGAAAGACATGAAAGAAGACACTCTCACAAAGACCAGACTGCGAATTTATTAGATTCCAAACGCGGTGAAAAAAAATCTGATAAAGACAAGATTAATGTTTCCAAAGGAGACCGGTCGAGAGAAGAAAGAAGAGACAGGCCTAGGGATCGACAGAGCAGAGGTTCTGACTCTAAAGAGCATAAGCACCACAGAGACTCCTCACGAATAGAACATAGACGCTCTAAAGACCAGCAAAGTAGAGAAGGCCGTCAAACGCGGAGGGTAGCGGAGGATGGTAAAAGACATAGAAGAGATTCACATTCTAAAGAAAAGCACAGGTCAAAAGAGCACAACAAGAAAGACCCAAAACCATCTAAAAGATCTTCAAAAGAAAAGACTGTTTTGGAGCAGATTGTTTCAGAAGAGAAGAGTCCTAACAGAAAGCTATGTTTTATGGAGACACTGAATTTAACTCTGTCACCAGTAAAGAAAACTGGAGTAGAACCTGAATCTGGTCAGAAAGAGTCCAAAACTGCAGCTAAAACAACAAGGAAGGACAACTTCAGTCCGCCTAGCACTGAAGATATGTGTGTTATTGACGAAGTGGACTGCAGTGAACCAGAAGTCGAGTCAAGGGACTGTTCGCAGCCGAACATCGAAGCTTCCAGTCAGAAGGAGACTATCAGTAATATTAGTACTACTTCAGTCAGTGAAGTTGTAGAGAATAATTCCGTTGACTCTACTTCTGCGGATAAAGCTACGAACACTCAAAAAGACAATTTGCCAAAATGTGTCAATGGCCTAATGACAGACAAGGGTCAAAAGGCTGTCAAAGTATTAAATATACCTGAAATTGTTATTTCATCAAGCCCAACTGAATCCCCAGAACCAAATAATAAATCCAGTATTTCAACTTCCATAAGCCAAGTAATGGAAAATAATGTTCTCAAAACTGCGGAAGACAAGTCTGAAGTTCAAAATGTGTCTCCTGATATACCTCAAAATACTTTTACATCTTCTGACGCCCAGAGTAAAGATGTTTCTAGTCCAGAGGCGACTTCTAAAGACACTGAAGCAGTGTCTAGTTCAATAAGCTTAGAATGTGTGCCTCAGGAAGGTCTTAGTTTACCGGAGGCCATTAATTTACTCACACAAAACAACACAAGCTGCAGTAGCAACGTTTCTCCAGAGTCTACTACTGCTGCTTCCACTGGAGTTTCTAAAGTGAGCAGTACAACGCAGGACACCTCCGCTTTGGATAAGTACGCAGAAATCAGCCAAACGCCAAAGAAGAGCTTCAGCCCAGCCAAGTTCTTCAGCCCAGCGAAGAGCAGTGAAAAGTGCATGAAGCCAACCAGCTCGGTGAGTCTGTTCCACGACGAAGACTCCATGATGCGAACACTCAGCAGCCTAAAAAGAATTCCCGATGCCATCAGCCCTCTCAGGAGCCCCGTTCGGATCTCCAAGAGGAACCTTCACCATCTGCAAAACCAGGACATGTCAAGAGCTTGCAGAAAGGTGAGCGGGAATTGATTTGGAATTTTCTCATTTTATACTACTTAGGTAGAGGTTGTATTAGACTGAGTATTAGAGTGTGCTGAGAATGGACAAAAAAAAAAAAAAAAAATAGTAATACATATGTAGATAATTCGCATTTTAAATGTTTTCACTTGATCAGTGAAAACTAATGAATTGAATGCCCTGTAGCAGGCGACAGGGCATCACTGTGTTAGCTTTGACTCAGGCATTTCTCATCAAAGTTCAGGGTTTCGTTTTTTTTGTTGTTGTTTTCTGATGAAGAGTATGTTTTGAATTTGAAATTGTCGAGTATTTTTTGAATCAATCTTGATATTTGGCTTGCAGCTGTAGTTGTTTACTTTAAACCTGCTATGAATTCTAAAATGTAATTATGTTTCACATCCCAATTTTTTTTTTACATCCCAAATTTAAACATTTGGGATATAAAATTGCTTAAATCGGTAAATGTTTGCTTAAATCGGTAAATGTGGATATATTTTTTTCCTAGGTCTATACTTAGTTCTATTTTTTTAATATTTAGACACTAGACAAACAAAGTAAAAAAACAGCTGAGGAAAAAAAAAATGATATTGGATCATACCTTCCTGTTGATCTAAGCTGATTTAACCAAAGTTTAAAGTTCCTGTGGCAAAGCAAAAAGCGGCCTTTCTATATGAAGTTTACATAGAGATGGAGATTTCAAAGCCTCATGAATCAATGAACCACTTTGAAACTCCTGTCTCGAAGTGAAACACTGTTTCGAAGCACTAAATATAACAGAGAATAGCGCCATCTGTTAGACTGAATGCCAGAATTGCAATACATTGAGACGCATGCATTTGTAGAGGTCACGTGATTTGAAACAGTGCTTCGAAACACCAGCTCGAATCCTTCTGCTTCAAAAGATCGATACCTGTTTCGAGCAGCGGGCTCGAGCGTAAGTTTACATGTTCTCCCTGTGTCTGCGTAGGTTTGCTTCAGGTGCTTCAGTTTCTTCTGTCACTAAAAATATGTCCAGTAGTGCCTCCCCTCTCCCCTCCCCAGTACTAAAGATGGAACTTAACAGTTTAATCTAGAATCTGGTACAAGCATTTTTGACATTGTGCTTAATGTAATTGCATATTATGCTAATAAACCTTACATTACCTACTGCACAAAAGTTTAGTTTAATTTAAAAAAGTGGCGGAGCGTGGACACATCATATACTTATACAAGCTGTAAAGTATTTATTTCACTAAAGCTATTGTTTAGAGCCAAAAAAAAGCTTTATTTAAGCTTTTCAAATTTAAATTTAGGATTTGTCCAGTAATGGAAATCCTGGAAAAGTTTTGGAATTTTACTGGTTTTGAAATATTTGAAAAAAAATTGCATTCAAAAACAACCTATGAAATAACTTACTTGCTTTGGCCTAGGTTTTCACATGTCATGTTGAGTTGAAATGGAGAAAAATAATGTTTTTAAAAATGTGTCTATAAATTAAAAAATAACATGCATTGGAGTTACTTTTTTAAACTGAAAAACTTTGTTGCTTAGTTTGAAACTGAATAAAATTCACTCTTTTAAAGTATATTAGAGTTGAATTATTTCAAATTCAGCATTTTAACTTTAATCTTTGTCTTTTGGTTTTAAGCAGTTAATGAAAGCCGATAATTGTTTGAAAAGTATGTTAAATGAGATCAATGTAGAGAATTGTTTTGGAGAGTTCAAATCTGTACGAACCCTGTACACTTGATTTTAGGGAGATGAAAGCCTGCTCAGAATAAAGAAACATATTTTTATAATGTTTCAATCCAACAAAAATATCCAACTAAACAAAGAATGCTTTTTTTCTAGTTTCTTTTTTAGCTAAAAAGTTACACAATGTACCTTTTAAGTCTTTAATATGTTACTGTAGGTGTTCAGAATTTTTGTTCCATCTATTTGACACTGCTGCAGTTTTACTTATTGAAATATTCTCTATAATAATCAAAGTTGGTGTGTTTCTTCTGTTTGGTTGATAGATAAGATGTATAAATTGCACTTCTTCTTTTCTTTTTTTTTTAAATTCATCAGTTTTTTTCATATTTGTAGCTAATATAAAATTATTTCTTAAGAAGTCATAAGCCATCTAAAAATGAACCAGCATTGTAAAATGCTATAGATCTCAATTTGGGAATAGTTCTTAATTTTTACGTTTTGTGGTCTTAAATTTGACCTTACAGAAACCGTGGAAAGAAAATCTAGCTTCCAAAATTTATGTGTTTTTATTTGTTTCTTTACACGGTGTGCTAAATGATGATGTTTTATGTTGCTTGCAGAGTTCTCCGGTCCGCCTCCTGACACGACATCCAAGAAGGTGGACGTTAACAAAGAAAACAAGCAGCCAGGCTCCCCGGCTAAAGCTGACCCAGTGGCTTTGGCCGTACCTTTGGACCTCGAACTGGAGGAAGGCGAAATACTGAGTGAGAGTGATGAAACTACATCTCCCCGTCCTCCAATCAAAAGAGCTAAGCTATCACGACCAATCAGATCCAAGGGTAGCCCAAAGTGTGTGTTAATGCGCAAAATTGAGGAAAAGAGCATTTCTGTCAAGGAAGCCAGTGACTCCCCAGGCGCCGTACAAAGCCCGCCAAATAAGAGTCGTTTTAAGACCGTTTGTCCGGCTGAAACAAAAGCTACCTTTTGCAGCATCGAGGAGATCATGGACACATTCAAGTTAGTACGCGCTGAGATCCGCAAAAAGTACATGAAACTGCACAAGACCTTTCCCAAGAAGAGCTTTTACGGCGTCATGGAAAATTTTCAGGAGTCTTTCGTAGAATTTGTGGAAGGTGCAGATTTTAGCCAGATCTGTAGCTTACCTAAAGAATTAAAGTCCAAGCTCAGGAAAATAATCGTGTCCATTTTCAGTAAATTGCAGAATAACGGCATCGTGAAGCGCATATTTGAGCAGCAGGCTGTGGACCTGAAGCAGAAACTGTGGGACTTCGTAGACGGTCAAGTCGACTTCCTGTTCAAAGACGTCAACACGGCGTTAAAAAGCATGTGTAAGCCTTCGAGATCTCCGGTAGAGCGTAGAAATTTGAAGAGCAGTGGTAAACGTAAAGAATCTCCGGTAAAAAGAAAAGAACAGCTGTCTCCTGCGAAAATAAGCAATAGCAAACCATGTGCTGTTGTGCCTTTTAAGACTGGCCTGGGAAGCAGAGGGAAGGGCATTCGTATCGGGCTTGAGCAAAGTGATGACACGGATGACCAAAGTCCATCAGAAGCAAGTGCGGTGGTAAGCCTCATCTCGAAAACTCCGGAAAAAGTTAACTCGTCTTTAGCTGTGCCAAGCAATGCGTCTGTTCTGGACAAAACCGACTTTGAGCTTCTCACAGAACAACAAGCAACCAGTCTCACATTCAACCTGGTTCGTGATTCTCAAATGGGCGAGATCTTCAAGTGCCTTCTCCAAGGATCTGACCTGCTGGACAGTAGCTCTGCTGCGGCGGACCAAAGCACGTGGACGCTCAGTACTCCAAGAAAAGATGGAGAAAGAATCATAACGATCACCACACCTGGTAAATTCCATTCCCCATCAAAGCTGCTGTCGCCAAACAAATTCGAAAGCCCATCCAGGCTAATCACGACGTGGTCCAGCATTACACCGCGCAAGCTCTCTTCGCCGAACTCCAAAATTCTACTCAACCCTGCATTGTTCGATGAAAGTTGTTTGCTCGAAGTGCCGTCAGAGAACAAAATCATCCAAAGACCATATTCCATTCTGGCTGAAGATTTAGCTGTGTCGCTCACCATTCCTTCCCCGTTAAAGTCCGACAGTCATCTCAGCTTTCTGCAACCCCCTTCTCTGCAAACCTTGTCCACTCCAGACAGCGTACTGAGCGCTCACATCAACGAAGACGCGCTATTGGACGAAGCAGACGCCACGGAGCACGACATTCACCTTTCGTTAGACACAGACAATTCTAGCTGTTCGTCCAATGCCAGTGTTGGTTCCCAAGGAGTGCCTTCTCAGTTCTTGTTCAAGCCAGACCTTCCCATGCAAGCGCTAGTCATGGAGAAGTCCAATGATCATTTTATCGTGAAGATCAGGCAAACTCCGAGCGCTAATAGTACGCTAATAGCAAATGAGAGTCTAAGTGAGACTCTGACAGAGGAAACGGACTGCCAGGGAGTTGAATCTACAAGTATTTTATCAAGTCGAATACAAAACGACACTAGTGAAAGTGTTCAAGTTTGTGTAGAAGATAATAATTTAGGTGATTCTCAAATGAAAGATTTGACCAAGCAGGACACTACAAAAGGACAGAATTTAAACATATCTAAATCTCCAACTTCTAGCAATATTCCTAAAAATTCCAAATTGGTTCACCAAGAAAAGTCTGACACAGATGAGGTATTTTTGCCAGCTCCGACGGAAAACAGTTCGGAAGTGATTTCGAGCCAACCGTCCAGCTCGATCACATCCAATTCCGAGAGAGAGGAAGCGGCTTCGGAGTCCGAGCGCAGTCTCACCATCGCAGAGGAACTGGAGTCGACCCCGGAGAAAACTCAAGCACGCAAGGGCAGGGACAGGAAGAGGAAAAAGAACCAGGGGAAGTCCAAAGCCAAAAAGCGCAAGACCGACGAAGACAGTACGCAAGCGGCTAACTGTGAGACGTCAGGAGAGGAGCCCCTGTCCCCCAACAGTCTGTCAGCCAAGAACGTCGTCAGGAGGAAAGGGGAGGTGGTCATGGCCTGGACTAGGTGAGCAAGTACTTTTTTTTAATGATGTGATTTAAACTAGGCCAAATTTTTCAGACAAGTATTGCGATTATGATTCGTTTTGTTTTAGAAGTTTGATTCAGTACACGTTTCAAGGAGAATTGCAAAAAAAAAAAAAAAAAAAAAAAGAATGAGCAGTACCTCTATAATGAAGTCCAGACTTTATTCAATAACTTATTTTCTCCATCCGATTTGTGACTTTTTTCAATTGAATATCTTGAGACGGATCGAGTTGATTAGGCTTAGAACACACTGTAGTTTTCCTCCAGTGATCTAGAAAACCTTTGAAATTTCAACTGCTCATAGCTTTGTTAGCAGAAGCCGTAGTGCAGTGGTATAAGGCTCAGGAGGCGAGAACGGTTACCATGGAAATAATGGAAAATCTGCCATGTTTCTTGTCAAAACTTCCATAGGCATATATTAGCCAAAACATCAATGTCACACACAACCAAAACAAGTCGATTGCAGTTTATCGTTAAAAATATTTAAAAAATTTGTTGCTTCTTGTTGACACTGTAAGGCTAACGTAGATTTTTTTTATTTTATTTTTTCCAGAGACGAGGATCGGACTATTCTGCTTGAGTTAAAGACCAAAGGAGCTTCTCGGGAGACCTTTTCGTTCTTGTCAGAAAAGCTGGACAAGCCCTCTAGTCAGGTGAGTTTTAGTTGGATAATCTTGATATAAAAAAAGAACATTTGCGATAACGATAGAATTGACGGTGTAGCCAAAGCTGGCATTTATAAATGTTGTAGTTACGTGTTTTGGGCTCTTTCAGTTACAGTAATTCTTCAACTCTCATTCATGGTTTATGTTTTGCAGAGGCTTCACAGTCTGGGCTTGAGCGATTAGACAAAAATTGTGTGTTTTATGGGGGAAATTAGCTTGTGAATTTTGATAGTTAAGGTCAATTTTGACTATTTTCCAGGTTCATCCACAAAAAATACCCACTACTTTTGTCATGTCTTAAAAGTCTTTATTATAGCTGAAAAATAATGTTAAAAATGTCATGGCACAATCTAGCAACATTGGATATTAGTCACAATTTCTGTTCCTCATAACTAAGAGGAAACCCGCAATTATATAATGATATTTTCAAGTTCTACTTTTCCACATTAAAGATGCATTGCACAACTTTTTGGCCCAAAAAAACTTTGATAAATGCATATTTTTGTCATTTAGATGCTATTCGTACACTAAATAATTAATTAAAATCTGCATTTTTTTCTTTGAGCAGGCTTGCATGGCTACAAAATAGTCTATTATTTGGCTTGGAGGAGGGCCGAACACATTGGTTTCTACAGAATAGCTGATTTTTCTTTTTTTTTTTTTCATATTAAGGCATAAAATGCATTTATCTCCATTCTAAAAGTCAGTTCATAAAATGTGTAGATGACTTTTCACCTCCAGAAAGTTACACAATGCACCTTTAATATGATATACGATATGATATTGCCCAGTCCTAATAGACTGATTTGGAAACTTTTATATTGTAAATTGTATAATTTTTAGACTAAAAATGTGACAAAAAAAATAAAAATAAAAGTAAACCGTTTTCATAGCTTTAGTTTAAAATAATAATATTAATTTTAAAAAATCACTTTTATATTCTACCTTTTACGTCAAAGACATATTTTCTACACTTGTATTAGATAGACACCATATCGTCGGAATATTGTTATTGAGGTACAGCAAAAAGGTTGGTCAATGTTGCTCAGCCCAAAGCATTTTTGTGTTGAATAAATAAATAAATAAACTGAGTGCAGCTGAAAGTATTTTTGTGACTTTAGAAATGAGACAATACACATTCATCTTTTAACATAACAGTTGATATTTTTTGTTTTTGTCTGTCCTCTCCAGATCGCTCAGCGGTTTCACCAGCTCATGAAGCTCTTTAAGAAGCAGGAGAAGCTGGACACATGAGAGAGCAGACTTGGATGGACTGATTGAATCACTACACTACATGTGCCGCGCTGTGAGCCATGTGAACCCAACGCCCTAAGAGTCTGACACCCACTGAACAGGTCATTCATGCTCCAAAAGCCAAGTATTCAAAGACTCTGAGGAAGGTGAAGATATGTACAATCAAAACCAGACTTCATTCCTAGACTATATCCATGTAGCTCTTTGAGAAGGTGCAACATTGACGTAATTGTAAACAGGAGTTCTGACTTTGGTAACATTTTAAATCTGCGACTTTAGTTGCTGAACCTGCAGACCATGTTGCAGAAGTAATTTTATTGTATGTTTGAGGAGTGAATTGATCAACATAGAGATTGTCCCATTCTTTATAATTAATTTCACTATTGGTGTTGAGTTGATTGAAAACATTTTCAAATGTATTATGAATACTGTACATAATTCTTTGCTAAAATAAAGTTTTATTTATTTATTTTCCTGTTGTTACTACATAAAAACTGATGCTTAGAAAAGTTTGGAAAAGGTGTCACCAAACTTGTATAAAACGTGTGGAGCGTGTGGCATACTCTTGGTGATGAGCATGACACCAATCTGCACAAGTGGGCCACAAAGTATGGAAATCGAGGCCAGTGCCTGAGGGCGGCGTTTGTAATGGAGCAACGACCAGCGAGGGAACACCATGGTGGCACGTTATGTGCTTTTGGAAGTATTGAGGATCTATTACAGGTAACTTATCAAAGAAGTTTTAAAACTTCATATTCTTAGCCAGAGGTGACATACTCAAGATTTTCAGATGAAAAGTTGTGAATAAACGTAGCTTTTTATCTACAGATCAAGATAAGACAAAAGAAAGGTGGTGATACCTAGCTCTGTCAGCTTGCTTTGGGTAAACCGGCTCTGAACTGGTCATAACTGCTTTAAAAACGCTAGATTCTGATGCTATGAAAAGTTTGTATTGATGTGGTGCTATTTCCAGCAGACAGTCCCAGTAGAAGTGGGTGTGAGTGTACAGACCCTCGGGGAAATTCAGGGTCATGTGGAACATTGATCTCTCCAAACTAGTCCGATTTTGCCTCTACACTGCATTTGGGCCAGCTCCATGTACACAGATAGAACTGCTGTCTCCAAAGGATCGCTGCATGTCCACTGATGGCTCTGCCTCTCACCTGTGTCCCAATGGTCCAAACCTCGTCACAGGATATGTGAGCGCTTCTCAGGGACCAAATATTCTTACACATTCAAGGTAAGTTATCACCATAACTAATAGTTCAACCATTTTGGGGTGTTTCGTTTCAATGCCTACAAGGCTTATGAGAGACCTACACAGTTTGTTCTTAGTTTCTTCATAGCAGTATAATTAATAATATACTTAAGTAAAAATAGCTTGATTACCCCATTAAGCGTTAATCGTATGAACACCTTACCTACTCTCCAAAATTCAGTTTACTTATCTTATGCTTTTTACTGTCAAATCATTAAAAAACGTATTTCATTTTTGTAAGTTATTTTACATACAGTTTTAGATAGAACAAGATACAATTATCTGTTTAATTTTCGAGTGGTTAGAGTATAACAAGCAAACAGATTAGCCCTTTTTGAAGCAGGCAGGACATTGAAAAGCTTGCCTTGTTTGATATGATCTGAAAATGATTTTCTAGGACAAGAGTTAATACAGATCTTTACTTGTGCATTGGTGTAATGAAGCTAAAGTGTGCTAACCTACATGTACAAGTTTATAGAGGCTATGCTTCTAAAGCAGACGTGTGATACGGTTTAATGCAGATTTCTTCCATCAGGAGATAATGTGATAGAAGATGGGGGACTGGAACTTACTTGGGAGCATTCTTGAAGAGGTCCACATTCACTCTACCATTGTGGGAAAGATCTGGCTGACTATTCTGTTCATCTTTCGGATGCTGGTGCTTGGAGTGGCAGCAGAGGATGTATGGGACGATGAACAGAGTGAGTTTGTGTGTAACACTGAGCAGCCGGGCTGCAAGAACGTGTGCTACGACCAGGCCTTTCCCATCTCTCTCATCCGTTACTGGGTCTTACAAATTATATTTGTGTCGTCTCCCTCTCTGGTCTACATGGGACATGCTCTGTACAGGCTTCGGACACTGGAAAAGGAGAGGCATCGAAAGAAGGCCATCCTAAAGGCTGAGCTGGAGGGGACTGAGGGACTCCAAGAGGAGCACAAGAGGATCGAGCGAGAGCTGCGTAAACTGGATGAGCAGAAGCGGGTGAGGAAGGCTCCTCTGAGGGGCTCTCTGCTCCGGACATATGTCCTTCATATCCTGACTCGCTCTGCGGTGGAGGTGGGCTTCATCATTGGACAGTGTGTGCTCTATGGTGTGGGACTGTCCCCTCTGTACAAGTGTGAGCGAGCACCTTGTCCAAACAGTGTGGACTGCTTTGTCTCTCGGCCCACAGAGAAGAATATCTTCATGGTGTTTATGCTGGTGATTGCTGGAGTGTCCTTATTCCTCAACCTGCTGGAGATTTTTCATCTGGGGGTCAAACAGGTCATTCAGAGTCTGTATGGTTACCGCTACGAAGAGGAGAGCGTCTGTCCCTCCAAGAAGAACTCCATGGTTCAGCAGTTCTGTGTCCTGTCCAGCTCTTCTCCTCAAAAGCTCATGGAGCTCACTCACATGGGCTGCCCTCTGCTGTCTGAGCCACAGGGGCCTCCACACGGCCAGGACAGAGCGAGCCAGCAGCTTCAGAGTCAGGGGGATGTGGAGGCGGGGGAGCAGAGGTTCCCTGGTCACTGCAAAAGGTAACATGTTATTTGCCAAATAGCTCCCCTGCTACACCATCAGTGATACTTGAGGAGTGTTTAAGAGATACAGTACAACGTAGACTAGTATTTTGTGCAACATTTAATGATTAGTTCAAATCCAGCATGTTACAGCAGTTTGTTTCATTGTAACATGGTGTGTAGAAGTTCTTGTAGTCAGCATTATGCACTTACACTAGTTATAGTTTAACATGAATACACAATCATTTATACTCAAACTTGAAAGATACTGTAGTCACAAAGGCTTGGCAGGATTTTGAAAGTAAGGATGGCCTTCATATTCCAGCATGGAGCATCGAAAGGTGTCATGCAGCAGTGAAGATTCTGGGGCCCACCCCCCCGTGCAGCAGTACAGAGCCCAGCCGCGGCCCACACTCATGGGGGGCACATGGAGATCCCTGCAGCCCTGAGGAACATGCAGAGGAAGTCCAGTAAAGTGAGCGCCTGTAAGGAGGTGAGCGACACCAGCACCTCTCCAGAGAGCGGACACTATCCCACGGCCCGGAAGTGCAGCTTCATGTCCAGAGGGATGTCTGAGAGCAAGCTGGCCTCTGCGTCCAACAGTGAGGACTCCCAGAGCGGCACCGACCTGGAACCTCAACACCTGACCCAGAGGGAAAGTCCTGCTGACACCCCTCCACCTCCAGCCGCTGGACGCAGGATGTCCATGGTGAGACACGCTGCATGTTAGGTGTCTTTGCTCTCTTTCTGTTCAAAGAACTTTTAACTGAAACATTATTACAATATTGTTTTGAAAAGCTTTTGTTCATGGTTCTAGATGTCTTTCATTGTTGTACTGGTGTGGACGTGCAGGTCAAGACTTTGACCTGAGTCAGACTTGAGTCAGTATTTTGATCAAATGACCCTAAAAAAATAAACAGGGTCATTTTACCAACATTTCCTTGAAGTTAATTTTAAATGGGTAACTTAAAAATGCAAATGTGGAAATACAAGATGCATTGGTGATTTGATACAAAAACTTGAAAAGGTTTGAAACTAAAAGCATGGACTTGGTCCCACATCTGTTTGTAGTTTTAAATGTCTTCTGTTTGAAATATTGTAAGTTCTGATTGCAGCTGCTGTGTGTGTGTTTCTACAGAGCATGATCCTGGAGTTGTCCTCCATCATGAAAAAGTGATCCTCTCACCCAGACGCACCTCTAAAGTCCAGCTCAGACTCCACTGGCCTTTGCACACTCGCAGTATCTCTGCTGTGGTTTTCATCAGTTGTAAGACGTGTGTTTTATATTTTCATGCAAATGAATATTTTGGCTTTAAGCAAATCTAAAACTCATCAAATGAGACTAAAATGACATATGATTGTAATTCTAATGAGTGGAATTAGTGACTTTCAAAAGTAGATTAAATCCAACAAAACAATCTGGAGAAAAGGGCTCTGCAAATTTGATGGCTCAGATAAAAGTTGTCTGAAAAGTAATTATATCTGTAAATAGATTTTTTTTTAATAAACGACTAGCTCTTCAATACCTTTTTCTGATTTATTTTACAGACAAAAGTCTTACTTTACTTACACTCACAAGGCCATTCATATATTTATTATACTTTTCTCATTCACTTTTGCTATGAATGCATTTGAAGGGGGAAAAGCCCACAAATATGAGACGCTTGCTCTTGGCCTACACTATGCACCGGTTTGTTTGTTTATTTATTTATTTGGCTCCAGTCACCATTAGCTTGGGGTCTTTTCAGGTCCACACAGAAAGGCCCCGGGTCGACTGGGAATTGAACCCAGGACCTTCTTGGTATGAGGCCAGCGTGTCGCCCAGTGCATAATTTAAACACACATGCACCACTCTCACACTCATGTTTCAGTCCATATTTTAAGTGTGTTCACACAGAGCAGGAACTATGGACTGGGGCCACACTTTAGGGACTTTTTTAGCTCCTGCTTTGGGGCAGGAACTCCACTCAGACCAGGAACCTTTTAGTGACAAAAGCAAATTTACAAGGCTAACTTTGTTTGGAAAAATGTTTTATACTTTCCTTATCCTTAAGAAAAATGTTTAAAAAGCAACAACTCCCAAAATAGAAGTATTTGTAAATAGTACCTTAACTATTTATTTATTTATTTGTTTCCCCATTAGTCTTTACAGCAGTTAAGACTATTCCTCCTGGGGTCCAAGCAGCCATTCAAATTTGCAATTAAAACATTACATTTTATAAAAAGTGTACTCACTCTCAAAAGATAAACACAATCCTGTTCCAGTTTACAATACATCAGTATATTCAGAAATAATGTCCAAAGATTAATGACATACATTATCAGCATCACTTACAATTATCACCTCTGCAATTTTTAAAATGTGTCTTTAACAATATTTTAAAGCAAGATTTATCGGCCTGAAAAATATTTAATATAATTCAGGGAGTCCATTCCACAGCGCTATTGCTCTGTACATGACAGTTCTTTTCAGAGCATAAAAATTACTAGCACTGACTGCCAGTAATTCAGTTTTATTTTGAATGTCAGTGATGTTTTTAGGCTTTGTAGATCATAGTTTTACGTGGAAGAAAAAAAGACGACTTAACAGACAGGGGGACAGGTTAGTTCCTCTGACTAAACAGGGACTGGAGGAATGTTGGGACTGGTTCTTGGTACTTCCATGTGCGAAAACACCTTATGGACCGCGGCCTTTTTCTTGATTTTTAATAGTCTCGGTTTTGGTCTTGATTAGCCTACTACACTGTAAAAAATATAAGGCAGTTTAACTTCAAAATGTAAATACAATTTCTTCCTTAAAGTTTTATGTCGATGAAACTCATGTGTGTGAGTTGTCTGATATCCTCTCTCTCTCCTTTCTCTCTTTCCTGTCTCTCTCTCTTGTCTCTCTTTCTCCCCTACCTCTCTTTCTCTCCCCTCTCTTTCTTCTCTCTCTTTCTCCACTGTATCTCTCTCTTCCTCTTTCCTCCCTCTTGTCTCTCTCCCCTTCTTTCTTTGTCTCTCTCTCTTGCTCCCGTCTCTCTCCCTCTTTCTCCCTTCTCTCTCCCTCTCTTGTCTTTCTCTCTGTTTCCCCTGTATCTCTCTCCCTCTTTCTCTCATGTCTTTCTTTCTTTCTTTCTTTCTTTCTTTCTTTCTTTCTTTCCTTATTCATGTATTTTATTTCTGTTCCCTCTCTCTCTCCCCCTCCTCTGTTTTTCTCTCTCTCTCTATCCTTCTTTCTCTCCCTCTCTTTCTCTCCTATCTCTCTCCTTTTGTCTCTCTTTTTCTCTGTATTTCTTTATAATTTAGTTTAAGTTGAAAAGCTTTGACTCACTGTCAAGTTCTATCAACATAAAGATTTAAGCTAGTTTAACTTTGTGGTCTTTGGATTTTTTTTACAGTGTACACTACTGATACCTGTAACCTTTGTGTTTCATTTCAAGAATATTTGGACTATAACACGCTTTGTGACTATTTCTGTGAAAAGCGCTATACAAATAAAAATGACTTACTTATTATAACTAAACTTCCAACAAGAAAAAAGAAAATTTTACAAGACAATAATCTAGTGTAGATTATTTACTGAATTTTAAAATGACATAACAAAAAAAGACCAAGTCAATGATATGAATTTTTATTTCATAAAGACAAAATGTGTCTAGACATCGTCATAATTCAACAATGAAAACAAATAAAAATGGGTTTTGCACAATAAAATATTTACAATGATTATTAAGCCATTTTAGTTTATGAGGGTCATTCAGAATTACAAAAGTCTGTGTCAAGAATAAGCAAAAAGACAATATTACGGTAACACAAAAACACCTAGAAAAAAAAAATGTGAAAAACAACAAGAGGCTTAAGAGCTATGAAAAAAAAACTGATCCTCCAATTGTGTGAAAAAGCTTGTAAAAAACACCTGATGCGGTTTGATACAGTCATCGACCAGTTCTGAGAGGTATGAGCAGTTCACAGGTAGATACGTGTTCTGGGCTCCGGGGCCCTGCATACACTCACTCGAGAGAATTATGGCCTCCAGAAGTTGTAAGGCAAACGTCAGAGAAGCACTTGTCGTGTGGTGTTGACCCAGCCATACACACTAAGCCTATGTAATGTATGTGTTCTCACCCTGAGCACTAATCTATCCATTTTGTTTTAGGCAGTTTTACATTTGCAATTTGGTGTTACTTTATAATAAGGACGAGATACAAATCATTTAGAAATGCTAGTTAACTATTAAAGCTGGGGTAACTAACTTTTTTAGTTGTAAAATAGTAAACTTTGCGTTATTCACTAAAAAGTATACAATAAATGCAGCACTTTGTAGAAAACTTAGACCACGGAGTACTGTCTGAACTGAATAATAAAGAGTTTTAGTTGTAATCAGGAGGCTAATGCTGCGTTCTGATTGGCTGTGCTTGAGTGGTCCTCTACAGTTTCACTTTGTTGTTGGTAAAAAGAAGTTTAGAAGCTGTAATTGCGACCAAAATGAACACGTTGATTTTTAAAATGTGTCGAAGGATGTAAGAGAGGAAGTTGTCAGATTAAGCCTAATCATTTTTACAATGTCAAAATCAGCTACTCCATCTTTAAGTTACCCGAAGCTAATCATTTAATTCTAGAGTCTATTCTAAAGTGATGATTGATTGATGGTTAGATGAGCTGCACTTTTGAGGCAAACTGGTGTAGCTTTGTGACTGTTCATGAGATAAAACCTTACCATAGGAAATTGTTAACAAATAATTTTGGTATACGGCTAAGTTTAGGTTTGGGGCTTGGGCGAGCGTTAGCAACAGTAGTTTAAAAATACAATTCAAAAATCCAGATTTTCTACCACTAAATTTAAAAGAACTATACCTGATGTTTACAATAAAACAACTTTTAATTAATTTCCCCCAGCAGAGATAGCCTATCTTGTAAAAGGGACTATACCTGATGTTTCACAATAAAGCAATTTGAAATCAATTTGCCAAGCAGAAATACGCATCTATTCATGTGAAAACTAGGCCACACTGTCCTGTGTCTGTCTAATAAAGCCTCATATGTTCACTAAACTCCACTAAGTCCATCTGTTGTTGTTAGCAATTGTTGTTGGCATATACTGACACTGGCATTTTGGACCACTATTGAAATCAGCTGAAATACAGCATCAAAGACCATCAACATATGGGAGAATCAACAGGCCTACCAATATCGACAGTCAGATTTCACAATATATCAGCAGATCATTTATATTTTCACTTTAGATTTAATTATTAGTTACTGTAGCAAATACTATCTAATCATTTATTACTGATCAGGTAATGTTATCTTAATAAGTTACTCTATGATTTGTATCTGTTCATTATTATAGTGTTACCTTCAATTTAAAGAGACATTCAGTATGTGTACTACCTATTATGAGTGCATTATTACATAAAGTGTTCATCTTTTCTCGTTTCATCATCAAAAACATACAGTATAGAAGCTGTGTTTTTCTTCATCCACATTCACTGTAACACTTTAATCTTTTCAGTTTATAAAAAGAAAATTAAAGGTCCTATATTTTGCAAATTTTCCCACCTTTTATATTGCTGTGTCATCATCCAAAACATACGTGAAGTTGTATTTTGCTTCATCCTCCTAGATTTTATCACACAAATCCTTCACGTTCAGGCTGTATTCTTTCTGCAGACTAAAAACACTCACTTTCACCTTGCGATGTCATGAAGTGAAAATACAGGAAGTGCTTCACTGTGTTTTAAACTCCACACACATTCAGTAGAGTCAACAATTACAATTAAACCCCTTATCATGCCGACGTCCCTTCGAAGGGAATTCTATTTGGTTCAGTGTCTGAAAAAAGCATACTATGAAGCACCTGGGAAGGTTAAATATAAAAATACCTTTGTATCCCTTTTATTTAGAGCAAAATCAGACATTCTGGGGTGATCCAAACTCAGATTTCTACTGTAAACCTCCAAATAAAAAAAAGTCCCCAAAAAATTCAAAACTTTATAGGACTTTTGTATTGGCTCCACCTAGATTTGTTTTGAGTAATTTGGATTTTAGATTATGTATTTCTTTTGCTTGGAGAAAGAAGCAAATACTACCGGGATACAGCTTTAAAAAGACCCCAGCCGTTTGTACTCCAAAGGGTTCAGGAACTGTTTCAGTTTTAAATTTAGACAATTTTTGTCAGATGTGTGAGGGAAAAAAATACGGAATGAGAAGGGGTTAAATAACTTAAAACAATTTCCCACATGCACAAACATCTTGTTAATATATCTGTTCAGCTGAAAAGAAATCAATGTCCTGCCTAAGTCTAATAGTGTCATGCTTTTTCACCAAACTTCAATAAGTTTGTCTGGAATTGTTGTTAGCATTGTGGCTAACAGTCGTTTGCATACTGACACGTCTCGCTCCAAAACACCTGTGAAAAAGCCTATTACACTATGTGATGAGGCTCAGAATGCATTAGGTAACTGAGCAAAACATGTGACTAATGTAGAAGGTTTATAAAAATAATTTCTGTTTGTTTATAGTTTTATTGAAGTAAAAACTGGATATAGGATGTTAAACCTTCAACTGTTTCAATTCACATTTTAACAATACACATTTTATCAATACTAAAAAATATCTTTATAAAATTCTTAACAAATAGTAAGATAAAACTAAAGATAAAAAAGATAAAAATATTGTTCCAAAAAATCATCAATTTAAAGTTCTTCAACTTCATGACATCACAAGGTGGAACAGAGCATTTTTAGTTCTAGAGATGTAGACAAACAAACCAGAAATACTTAAACACTTGTGAATGAAAATAAAACAACTTTGGAAATGTTTCTGTCGAAGGAACAACATTCTAAAATGACCAAAAGCTCAAAGAAGCCAATTCTATGATTTGAATATGGGACCTGTGTTTATGTTTATGAGAGAGAGAGGTGCATGAACATTCTTTAGACGACACAGAAAAGTTTGTGGAGTGGTACTTAAGGTGGATCTGCTGAATCGCTCTGGTTTATCAGCCTCACATTTTGAATCCTAAGTAAAGTCAATGAAGTTCATTTATTTCATATCGATTCCTGCCCATAATCTACAGAAGCTCAGTACTGCCCATCTCTACTTTTTCAATTGTATCACAAAATTATATAATAATGTGATACTATCAGGTAAAAACGTGATACAAAACTACAGGTACCTGATAGTATTTTTTCCTAATATTTTTTTTCATTTTTTTTTTATTACATTATTACTTAGTAGAAGTCTCATTTTCAATCACGATTGAAAATGACTTTTGGATGAGAGTCGAAACGTCTTGATCTTCGGAAACACTGTCCAGATGACTACTTTGAAGACTTCTACTATGGATCACTCCTGGATGAATGAGGGACTACACCGTCTTGCCTACATTATTACTTGATACTATTAAGTAATTACCTGATAGTATCACGTTATTACCATTTTTTAAAATATATGTATCACGTTGTTACCTGATAATATTGAGTAATTACCTGGAAGTATCACGTTATTACTTGATAATATTAAGTAATTACCTTGAAGTATCACGTTATTACCTGATAATATTAAGTAATTACCTGATAGTGTCGCGTTATTACCTGATAATATTAAGTAATTACCTGGAAGTATCACGTTATTACCTGATAATCCTAAGTAATTACTTTGAAGTATCCCGTTATTACCCGCTAATATTAAGTAATTACCTAATAGTGTCAAGTTATAACCTGATAATATTAAGTAATTACCTGGAAGTATCACGTTATTACCTGATAATCTTAAGTAATTATATCAAAGTATCACATTATTACCTGATAATAAGTAATTACCTGGAAGTATCATGTTATAGCCTGATATTAATTTGTTACCTGGAAGTATCACGTTATTACCTGATAATATTAAGTAATTACCTGGAAGTATCACGTTATAACCTGATGATATTAAGTAATTACCTGGAAGTATCATGTTATTACCTGATAATATTAAGTAATTACCTGGAAGTATCATGTTATTACCTGATAATATTAAGTAATTACCTGGAAGTATCATGTCATTACCTGATAATATTAAGTAAATACTTGATGGTGTCACGTTATTACCTGATAATATTACTTAATTACCTGGAAGTATCACATTATTACCTGATAATATTAAGTAATTACCTGGAAGTATCACGTTATAACCTGATGATATTAAGTAATTACCTGGAAGTATCATGTTATTACCTGATAATATTAAGTACTTACCTGATAGTATCACGTTATTGCCTGATAATATTAAGTAATTACCTATAAGTATCATGTTATTTCCTGATAATATTAAGTAATTACCTGATAGTATCACGTTATTACTTGATAATAATAAGTAAATACTTGATAGTGTCACGTTATTACCTGATAATATTAATTACCTGATAGAATCACGTTATTACCTGATCATATTACGTAATCACCTGATATTATCAGGTAATAATGTGATACTAAGTTATCACCTGATAGAATCACATTATTACCTAATAATTCATATATAATTTTTAAATATTTGTATCACATTATTACCTGATTGTATTACGTAATTACCTGATAGTATCATGTTTTCACCTGAAAATTCTTTTCAATGTTATTTAAATATTTGAAACACATTATTACCTGATAGTCTCACATTATTACCTGAAAATCTTTCCCCAAAACCTTTTTTTAATTGTTGTATCTTGTTATTACCTTATAGTAGCACATTATTACCTGATAGTATCAGGTCATTACATGATAGTATCACATTATTACTCGATAGTATCACGTTATTACCTGATAGTATCACGTTATTACCTGATAGTATCACGTTATTACCTGACACTCTTCATGAAATTTCGTGATACAACTGAAAAAAATATATAGCCTACATTTAAAAAAGCAGTACTGAGCTTCCGTAATAATCTCCTAAAACACACAGATCATTCAAATACATTGTGGTACAGACTGTGCTTTCTAAGTCAATCCTTTAAAGTCAATGTACCCCCAAACAAGTGCTGACGAACTCTCAATCGGGGCAGGGGCCAAGTGCTGGGGCGTCACAAGTGCGTAACATGGCATATACTGTATACTGTTCCAGATCACAAACCTATTTAAACAACAGCAAAAAGAAATACTGATAACATGAACATTTTCACATTATATCTATACAGGGGCTGACCTTTCCCTGTCGGAGGTGTGTTGCCACGTACAGGTTCATTTCCTGAGTTTGAAGAACCCCCCCAGGAAGTGTTTAGGGGCCGAGAGGAAGAGACCCCCTGTGAACCACCTGTAGTCGCCATGCTCCAATATTTATTTACACGTGTGCTCTGCCCAGCCACACACTTTGACTCAGATCAGTGCTGAGGAAGGCAAAGGAGGAATGTATAACCTACGGGCAGTTGACACGAACACAACTGCCCAAGAAGACGTGTTTTTTTTGTTTTTTTTGCATATGAGTGTTTGACAGTCTAAAATGCATCCGCGGTACAGAAGAAGAAGAAGAGGAGAGATTCATGGTGAAACATTCAGAGTTTTCCTGAGTTTGAGCTGCTGAGATACCGGTGTAGCACAGACGTGGGAGAGGTAGAGACTGGTAGAGTGGGCCAGCCGCCTTTTCACATCGCCAGGGCTTTTACATCATCCGATTCAATCTTTAGCTGGTGTTAAAAAAAGGGCAGTTGTGCACTCGATTGAAGTTTGTTTTGAATTTGTTCACATTCTTAGGCACAGAATATTGTAATAGGAGCTTGTGCTGAAAAAAAAAAAAAAATTAAACTTTAGCATTAATGTAAAATCTTTTTAAAGGAAACCCATTATGTAAAATTTACTTTTGTGAACCGTGTTACAGCAGTGTTCTCTCACTGATTTTGATTGATTGATTCATGCACGTTTAAGTAATCCTGTATTGCTCTGCAGCTGATGCAAAAAAAACAACAACCCTGTCTTCACCTACCACATATCCCTGCCCACTTTCTCAAACATGTCCAAAATGGGTTCAAAATTGTCATGTAGCCACTTTCCGAAAATAATATTTAAAATGTGTGGCTTTTTAAAGTAAAATGTTACAATGAAGAGGCAGAGCTTATCGATTCTGCAGTTTTGAAAAGGAAGTTAGTTGACCTCTAAGCTGTTTTACATAATTTTTTTTACAGTCTACAATCTACAAAATGTGAATGCATATGCCATAGTTTCTTTCTAAATATACATAAATATTACAATAGGTCTCCTTTAAAGTAGAAATATGGCAAATTTTGCCTTGCACCTGAAGAGAGAGCTCCTAAAGCCCACATGCTGTGGTGAAAAGGCGGCTGTAGAAAGGCCAAAGTGCTATTGTAGACACACTGAGATTGAAGGTCCGAGCTGAACCTGGAGCACCATCACAAAGTTTAGAGGGGCCCACTCTGCCCCAGGACAATACCTGTTTAACAATATTGCTGCTGTTTAAGACAACTTTAGTGTCAACTGTTTGCAAACACAAAGACATAAATACAAAGAAAGCTTGTTTTTCAATGAACACTGGCAGAGGCTGTCTCACAACCCGAGAGGGTTTGTCGGAAAAGTCCAATTAAATATTCCACACATCCCAACACGAGCACAGCACTACTGGGGACAGTCCCTGTGTGGCTGTTCGTCTGTGGTACATTTTTCTGTCATTTCTTGGCAGAAGTCCACTGTGACAGTCTGGGACTTCTCTGGCCCGTCCATGTCCCTGTCCGGGCCTTTCCGATGCTCTGAGGGGGGGTCACAGTCCGGGTCAGGGGAGTGGGCAGTGAGGTCGATGCTGCTGGTGGAGCCCGGGACAGGCTCGTGGGGAGAGGGGTGAGAGGGATGAGCGGCTGTGGAATTGGGTCTTAACACAGGGCAGTAGTGATGCAGGGACTGGACCTGCTCTGGGCTCAGCTGCACGTCCCGACACACCTCCTGGGACAGGCACGAGAAGTTCTCCCACAGCTCGCCCATACAGGCCTTCAGCTGGTTCCTCTCGCTGAGCAGCTTCTCCTTTTCACACACCTGCAGCCACACAAATACACAACATGTTTAAACCTTCATTTGCATGTGATGGCTGCAGATCAAAGCTCTCAGACACTCACCAGTTTGCGGATCTCACACTCCAGGTTGAGGATGCAGTCCAGTTTCCTCTTCCGACAGCGCTGTGCTGCAATCCGGTTCTTACTTCTGCGTCGCACGTCGTGGATGAACTCCAGCTGCTCTGATGTCAGCTTGTGCATCTTCACCAGCAGCTGAAAGTCGTTTCGTGGAAGATTTGTGATTTGATCAACAGGAAATGGCAGCTTCACCTGGAAATACACATCAAGAACACAGCACCGGTCATGTAGGTGTTGTCGACATGATCATAATGGTTATTTTAATGCAGGATGAGACACTGCAGGTTAATAGAAAACAAACAAACGAAAAAATAAATAAATAAAATAAAACTACAGCTATGAATGTGAAACTGTTGAAGTTTACTCAGACACATGTAAGAAAAATATGTATGTTTTTCAACATGTCGAGTTTTCATATATAAATAAGAAATTTTGTGTGGAAAAAGCGACAATGTCAAGATCAGTAAAAACAGAAAAATGACCGAAGCCAAGATTAAATGTGTGGAAAAATTTTGTTGACATATTACATCCAAAAGTTTTTACAAAAGACATTTTGAATAGATTATTTAGTTCTTAAACTTAAAACTTTAAAACTAACTCAAGCTTAGAATTAGATATTAACAAATCCATTAACAAATCGCCTTAAATGCTATAATTCTTATTCAATATCAATGTTATTTAATCATAAACAAATCCTAATGCAAGGTATTGCTGGACTTTGGATTTGAGAAAATCCTATTGTAATAGCTAAAGCTTTAGTTGCCTACAATATGTGTCCAGTGCCACCAGATGGCAGCATAGTATCACTCATACACAAATGAAATCATTAAGGAAACATGTTTAATCTACGTCATTCCAGCAGAGGTGGTAAAAGTTCACTACTCAAGGAAAAATACAGTTACTTGTCTGAAAAATGACTCTGATAAAAGTAAATGTCCTACTGACAAGTTTGCTTGAATAAAAGTACAAAAGTTCAACGTTGTAAATTCACTTCAATAAAACAATAAAAACTTTTAGTTTGTGCTATTTGCACTGTAGTGTGAAAAGAGTTTTACAGAAACAGAATCATAATTCAATGTTGTGGCGAATAGTTTGGGTAATTTTTTATTTTTTTAATCGGAGTAAAAAAGTATTGTTATTTGACATCACAGCAGGTCTGCACTGACTTTATTTAGCCGACAAAAAACTGTTTTAGGACTAGCCTGTTTTTCAAAAGCAGGGAGTAGAAAGTACAGATATTTCTTTTAAATACGGAAGAAGTAAGAATAAATCACCAGATGTTTTTAATACAAAAAACAAACAAACAAACAAACAAACAAACAAACAAACAATCCTAAACAACTAAAAAAGTACAGTACTTGCAACACTACATGATATTTTATAATGACTACATAACATAAAACACACACTTGATCATAACTGAACACTGAAATACAGTATCTAATCTTAGAACCTGGACGTGAGGTTATAGTGATTCTGTTACAACTTCATTTAAATCTGAGCTGTATTACTGCCCAGTGCTCATGTTTCACTCACAAGCTCTTAATACTGTGTTAGTGTGGCAGACCATACAGACCACTAGCCCCATGCACACAAACACACACAATATTAACTGACGTATGTGTGACTTGTGCTGCAGATGTGACCTGCTGACAAAGCACAGACAGGAAGTGCACTCTCAGTCACAAAGTGACCTGATAACAAACACTTACTGCAGGAGCAGGACCTCACAGGCAATATGTACAATACTTACATGTTAAACTGCATTATATGTATACCATACAATCATGACATAACAGTAAGTCAGCTTTTTTTTACAAGACAAACTTTATCACAAAATAGAGGACAACATTGAACCACTAATTCACATTTAAAACTGAGTTTCTATTTTTCTCATTTAAAGCCTAAATTGTGAGGTCAAATACTGAATGTCTTCTTTTAGGAAAGAAACTGTAATGTTCAGACTATGTATTCATTACTCCACATTAAAATTAGAATCCATTATTGAACGTTAGAACTTAGAAGTTAGAAGAGTAGCGTTTGTAAAATGTAAGAGAACTGACCTCTGGGCCCCGCTCTGGGCCCTCCCCCTCAGAGAAGGAGCCAGATTCATCACTAGAGTTAGTTCCGTATGACTGCTCACATTTGATCTTGGGACGCACCTGAGAAAATATGAGAAAACAAAGAAAAAATAGTTAAAAGTTGTCTCACACAAAGAATCCACAGTATTTCCCTGTCAGAACCTACAGAAGTGCATAGAAACCATACACACACAGAGGGGACAGTACCTGGCTGAAGAGCGCGTCTCCATGGCCGCTCGGGTCCTGGGAGTCCAGGCTGAGGCAGCGGGCCATGTTTGAGCAGGGGGAGGAGGAGAACTCAAACTGAGGCAGGCTGCATGGAGAACCTCCGCTCCGTCCTCGGCGTAGGAGTAGGATGAGCAGGAGCTGGAGGTGCGTGTCCGGGTCTCACAGGGCGGAGAGCGCGGGCACACTTTGATTGGCACAGGGCAGCTGGTGTTGGGCCGGGAGCGGCACAGTGTGGGGGGTTCAGAGGTGGTGCTTGAAGAGGAGTGTGTTTGGGACGAGGGTAAGGACTGGCTGGCCCCGGGCCACAGGCCTTTGGGCATGTGCTCTGATGGCTCCATCTCCAGAGAACCTCCGCCCGAATAGGAATGCACTGGGCCCCCCAGACGGCTGCTGCCTCCTGAGGAGAAGATGACACTGCGACGGTCCAGCTCTACATCTGGTCTGAATACGGTGTCACAGGATGAGGCTTTGAAGGACAGGGCAGAGGCCAGAGGGTCCACATCCTTTGGCGACGAGGACGACTGCTCCCCAGGACAAGGCCTGAAGTCTTTTCTGTGGTCTCCCTGAGAGTTGGCTTTGTCCTGGGAACACAGCAGTCTGTTGGCTGGTAGCTGCTGGGATGAGTTTGCTAGACTGGGACCATCCAGCCCTTTATTAAAAAAGACCCTGAGGCAGGAGGGGGACTTGTTTGCATTCAGGGACACAGGTTTGTCCATGTCCATAGTTGTTACACTGTCCAGAGCCAGGACATCCTGCTCATCCCCTGAATGACACAGAACCTCTTCATCTGCTCGTGGCTCTACCTTGATGTGGGTGAGAGGTAGCGGAGGCTGTCCCGGGACACTCTCTGGTGATGTGCTGTGTAAACCTGAGGTACTGCTGTGTGAGGAGATGTCGTTGTGCTTGTTACATGCCCACTGGTACTTCCTGTACTTGGGACATCGGGGAACGTCTGAGGCACTGGGAGGAGACAGTGCGTCCTCGTCCGGCCGTGGGGACCTCAGAGGGGACATGCTTTGGTCTGCCTCCTGCATGCTCTCGTCCTCTGAGTGTCCGTCCACTGCTACCTCCTTGTGGCGGAGCGACAGCACGTCATTCTCTCGCCGCAGCTGTGCCTCCAGGAAGCGGAAGCACGAGTCTTCCAGGTTTTGAATACGCAGGAATTGGGCACAGCGAATAACCTCCTCGATGTTGTCTCTGCTGAGCAACAGCTTAGCAGTGTAGGCGAACTGCAACAAAGGCGCAAATCCCCGGGCCGTGACCTGCAAAACACACAAGACAAAGAAAAAAAAGGACAGGGAAATTGTCAGTATTAGACTCAGCAACAGCATTGTCCAGAGCAGCTGAAGTGTGCTAAGAGCGACCGACAGCCTTCGCCAAAAACAAACTGTTTAAGATAGCACTTAATCTGGACTGGTGTGCACTGGGCTTTGGGCCTTGACCGCTACAGCACATTGGCTATTTAGAACTCTGGTGCAATCTTTTCTACCTCAAAATATGTCTAATTTCAGTGGTAAAGACTGCATCTTTTGAAGTAGAATAATTTCCTTCACAGACTACAAAGTATCATAACTTTCTGGATAAAAACTGTTGTCCTCTATGTACAAACATGGCTTAAAATAACTTATATGTGATTATTTTATTCATTTGTCTGTTCACTGACATGTTTCATTTTGTCATACTATTTCTACAAAACACTGAGGCAAAGTGGGTGAAGTGTCTTGCAGAAGAACACAACAATAATCCGCTCTTGCCGTCTCATTGTGTTCCAGTGGTCTCCAATCCAAATGCTGACCCGGTCCTGACTTGCTTAGCTTCTGAAATCTGACGACATTATGATGGAAGGTAAAAATTATGCTCAATGCTAGAACATAGATTTTTAATTAACTACGCCAACATACAAAAGAGTATGTAAATGAGTATCTAAAATGACTCTCTAACAATCTTATTTATAGTGCTCAAACAAACCAGGCTCACCGAAACCCCAAGGTACCGTGGATGTTTCTGTACCGTTAAAGACACTACTGTATACCAGGGGTGTCAAACTGGCGGGCCTCAAGATGATTTCATATGACCCCCGGATCATTTCTGATAAATAGTGATAGTACCCCTTATACAAAAAACAACAACAACAAAAAAAAAAAAAACGAACTACAAGGCCCAATACATTGCAACCTATAAAACCTAAAATGCAATGGAATGCACAATGTACAATCTAATTTAATGAAACATAATGTAACATCTTACAATATAAGTCTGGACATACAGTAAATATTTTATATTAGCTTTTTATAGCCCAATTTTCATATTTGAATAGAACATAGAGAGGCAAAATATGGCCCTGGACCATGCATGTCCAAACTGCAGCCCAGGGGCCAATTGTGGCCCTCAAAACAATTTTTGTTGGTCCTCAGACCTCCTGAAGAATTGAACTAAAGTAACAATAAGGATACATTTACACAGTTTAAAAACAAAATCTTCCAAGCCAATATCAAACATTTTAGTATTTACTATTGATGCTTTAGGCCTGAATAAATGTAACGTGTTCTGAATGCACTAATTTAAATGGTTTCTATAGTCCAAATCGGCCCTGCATTTAGTCTATGTTTCAACATGTGGCCCTTGATGACTAAAGTTTGGACATCCCTGCCCTAGACTAACTCTGACTCATATGGATTTGACACCCCTGCACTATACCTTTTTTTTTTTTATAATAAAATAACTTAAAATTAAAAAAAACTTGTGAAGATAGATGACATGTGGAAGAATAAATTAAATGAAAAATGAAAATCAAATCTTGATTTCTCAGTTATTACATTTCTGTTGTCGATTATGGTAATAATCATAATTAAAAATGAAATTCAATTAATTACACAGCCCTACTGCAAGCCATAAACGCCACTTATCTGTTACACAAGTGTTATTTGTCATCAAAAGAGCAGATCTCACAAAGCCACAGTATACTACTGTTACTACAAGGCCAACAGGCCGGTTGTGCCCCGATGGCCCATGCAGCTTAAGTGTGTGTGAAGCCAATAGTTTGTACGAGGTAATCCCTGCAGAGGCCATGTGGCGACGGGGAAGCCTTCCATTTACGCCTAATCCCAATAATTAGGTATGTAGTGAGCCTGCAAAAGTCCAGACAGACTGGACTAATCCTCATGGAGAACCGCGCTGCGTGAGGCGTCAACAAAACACTGCAATATACTTTAAAGGGGATCTATTACGTCAAGTTTATTTGAGTTTTGAATCATGTTCTAACAGTGTTCTCTCATTATACGTTCACTCAATGTTGTATTGGAAGTGATTCATGCAAGTCAGAGTAATGTATCACTGTACTGAAAATCCCCATTGTCCTCTACCACCTATCTCCGCCCACTTGTCTGTGTTTACTTAGAATTACGCACAAAATTCCAAGTAAATCAGGTATGGTTCTAATAATAAATATTTAACAATAAAATAACAAGAAAAAAAGCTGCTTTTTAAAGTCAAATTTTGTACCAATTCTGCTGTTTTTGAACAAAAAGTTAACACAGCTGGTTCAGTTTCTTGGCAATTTGTAGTTTCACAATGAATTAACTGTAAATTAACTGTGAATTAACTGGCAAACACAATAGATCTCAATGAACTTTTCTGGTGTAAAGTTTGCAACCCTTTCATGGAGCCTGATTCGAATGTTCCACAGTACAACATTTAACTTATCTCTTTGTAGACAAGCAGGTGACACACTACCAGGTCAGATCTGGTGCGTAAGTTACATTCTTACATAAACCAAACTTGTCTTTCTGCCTTCTCTCTATCCCTCACTGACACAGCAGTAAAGCTCATTGCAGTAGATTAACACTAGACAGTACTACTCAGTGTAATCCACGAGAGCGGCCCAGGCAGTGAGAGGACATGAACCCTTATGCAGTCAGCTCTCCGGTACCTGAACGAAACAGAAGATGTGACTGGGTTCTAGCAGTGGTCAGCAGCGGTGATGTGGTCGTGAGTCAGAATGTGGGGTGAAGGTTTCTGAGTCAGACGGTTATTCCAGGTCCTCCCACACTGCCTGGACTGGACTGAACCGCTCATATCAGTAAAACAAACTCTACAAAGGTCTGAAAGTAAGATGGGAGTCAGGATTAAGCTGGTAGTAAAAGAATAAAGATGAGCCAGGGTCTCTGCTCTATCTACAGATACAGTATATTACAGATATTGGACTTCTGTCTTTTAGAAACTGTACCCTCATGGTAGTATTACCCTAAATAATTTCATCAACCTGTATTTGATATCATTACTGATTCAATGATGGATTGCTTGTACAAAGTGTGGGCTGTCCACTGTACTACTTGCATGGACGTATGCAGCACTGAGTCCATGAGGTCTGGACCACAATATTTTTAGCAACAGTCTCTGAAGAAAATGTACATTTAGAACAAAATGTCAAAAACGTGTGATAAGCACATTTTCATGACAATTTTACATCAATCTGTTACAAAAAGCCAAAACGTAAATAACCACAATTTTTGGGGTGGGTTGAAGCTTCATTGTGACATTTTCTTTGGGTTAACAAGTAAGTGTAGGACTGGGGTTTGGGGTAGGATAAGATTTACTTGTTAAACCAAAAGAAAATGTCGCCACATGGCTTCAATCTAAATTTGTAGTTATTTTTTACGTTTGGCTTTTTGTAAAAAAACGGCGTGAAAATTTCCTTATCATACATTTTTGACATTTCGATGTATGTGTACGTTTCCTCCAGAGACTGGGTTGATTTTAAGACCAACTTCTTCAAATAAGGATGCAGCAATTTTTTTTTTTTTTTTTTTTTTTTAATCAAAAAAGCAATGCAAAGTGAGACATTTTTTGAAAAGTAATGTTATAAAAGTCTTACAATGATAACTAAGTCAGCTCCATAATTTATAATGTGATTGTTGGAGAGAATTAATTATAAAGTCTTTCCTAGTCTAATATGTTTACCATAGATGGCTTGCAACATTTTGCTTGTTGCACAAAGTTTCCAACCACTTTTAGGTAAAAATAATATGCAATAATATGCAAAATGGCGGTAAATACAAATGAGCAGAGAAAAAACAGCTGCACATTTCTAAGGATTTGTGGGACTAACTGTCAGACTGACTAGCGCTGGCTTTTCTGTGCTCCACACCCTGGTCATCTTTAACCTGGCCAGTCAGACGGTTTATCTCGCGATATTTGTGAATTCACAAACTCAAGATAAACCATTTGGCCTTTCAGTCGCCTGATTAGTTTGGGAGTCCGAAACGGCAGTGTTTCGGCTCACTCACATCACAGCAGCGTGGTTTTGAGGCCCAATCACACTGAAGCACACGGGCTGTTAGCGCCCCCGGCGCCACCGCCGAGTCTAATTCAAACTAAACAAAGATGGCGACTCCCATGGATGTACGTGTTGTTTGCTGCTTTTGATGTGGTTTTAGCCGAAATACAGAGTAATTTCTTTTTGAAAGAAGAGCAGTGTGTGTGACATGTACTTGTTCTATCCGCTCACCCAATCAGCTCGAAGTATTTCACTAAACACCCACCTTTTCTCGAACGCGTTCAGCGAGTCAAGTTCCAGATGGATACTGTAGAAGAACTCAAATTGGAGTTCACATCGGAGGTCACTTGTTTATTCTGATTAGGATAGTAATTTTATAACAAATAAATAATATTTGACCAGGCTCTGTGTGTTTGATATTGGATTACAATAATGTCTATTATTATAAGCAATAGCTAGCTGTAGCATGAGCCCACAGGCATTAGTTTTATACTTTCTTGTAGACTATAAATGCCCACATTGCAGTGAAGACAAACCTCAGACATTTATTTTAACTTTAATGAAATCCAACACAATAAATTAGAGACTTCAATAAAACAAACGAGCACAATCTTACTACAGTTAGAGACATATATATACTGTATATAAATATAAAAAATGACACTAATATGACATTGTCTAATAAGAATGTTTTGGAGTCAAGATAAATGGACCTCGGTATTGTAAAAATGCTGCATACGAACTTGACTTCATGCTGTTAATATGAGCTGTATGTACAATGGCTGGAGTTGACGCTGTACTACATGCTGCTGAGTACTACCTACATGCTGCTGAGTACTACTACATGCTGCTGAGTACTACTACATGCTGCTGAGTACTACATGCTGCTGAGTACTACTACACGCCGTGGAAGTGAGCTGGCAGGACATGGGTGGAGTTAACACCGTACTACATGTTACTGGACAGATAGACTGAGAATGACAGGTGTTTTGTCATTCATACCTACATTTGTCAAGTGTAAATTTAAACAGCGTGTTTTGCTAGTGCCATTATCCAACCGCAAATAGAAGTGAAAACAAATGAGGCTGCTGCGAGAGGTGATCACACAGAGGACAAAAAATAGTAAGTTAGAGGTACCAGATGTGGAAAATTTATTTTTTTTCCCAGCATAGCGATTACGATTCGATTTGCAATTTATGTTATGCTATCTTAATCCTGTTTATCTGTGGTGTCTAAGTACTATAGGCTGTGTGCATAGGACGTCAGTTGCTTGTTTACATTCAAATTGGCTAGCATCTGTACTTATGAGTATTTCCTGTTAGCATTTGGACACAAACACAACTCTTTATAAACACACAACTGTACTCTAATTATTCTCCCGATTTTGAAAAGTATTTTACATGTGTTCAGACACATTCCCCATATTTCACTGTTTACTGCCTGATTTTTCAAGTATTTGCAAGCATATATCCTGATATCCTGTAGATCGAGGCATAATATGGAGCAGAAGGGATATATTTAAATCATTAATACACAATGAAGCAGATATTATTACTTAGGTTAATGCAGACCGGTCTCAGGCTTAATCAGTGAAAGTTCACGACCTTTACCTCAAATGCAACAAGCACAGTCTTGTCTTGCTCTGCTGGGTAAGTTCACTATGTTATGGTCTAATAATGCAAGTATATTGCTTATTTACAAAGAAATGTTAGCTAGCTAAACCTACCAGTGATTAACCATAGGCGCATCCCTTCACCATCTTTCTTGGAGCTCAATGTTTGACAGGCCCAATTTACATAGTAACAGTTGCTAGGATGTGTGATTGGACATCGACCATTTTGGGGAGGAGCTTGGAGAAAGGTAAATTGAACAGGAAATGCTCATAAGTACAGAAGTTGCTATTTTGAATATAAACTATCCAGCTGATGTTCTGTGCACAGAGCCTATTTATGCTTTAAAACAGATCAAATCTCAGAATGAGATGTTTTTAGTCAGAAAAAGAAAGGAGGTTTTGTTATTTGAGAAAAGGTTCTTCAAAAATAGTATTGTGATTTTGATTGAGCCCTTATTCATGTGGCGCTAGAGTAAGTGAATACAAATGTTACCGTAGTCTTTTATGAAGCCTGTGTTGTATCTGATGATGTCTGCAACAGTGTTGGTGCACGTACCTCCTGGGGCAGGCTGACCACCAGTCCATTCGGAGCCTGTCCCACCAGGGCCTGGAGGAAGTACTCGCTGCAGGCCGCCAGAACAGCCCGGTGCCCGCGGAACTCCCGGCCCTCCACCAGGACGGTCACATCACACAGGATGTCCTGCTTCCGCTGGTCGTTGAGGCACAGGAGGATATTGGTACAATGAACTGTGGACTCATACACATACATGGGGGCTCCAGGCTCATCCACGGACATTCCGCTCACGCCCTGAAATAGACACAAACTCAGGGTCAGGACACAGCTGAGAGAGCATTCCTCTGAGCTGAGGTCAGCCACAACAGAGAGGGAAACACAGAGGGAGTGAAGGAGAGAGAGAGCGAAAGGCTGGGAGAGTGGAGAAACAAAGAGAGGAGGGATGAGATCAGCTGTGAGTCACCATCGCACTGGGCTCACAGCACAGACACAATAGCAGAGCAGCCACCTGTTCTTCTCAAACAAGATACAAATCACTGCACAGCAACGTAAAGATTCTGAAGTCACTGAGGTGAACAGCTCAAGACAAATGAACTTGCATAAACTGCTTTCTCATGCTTTGCACCATGGTCTTGGAATGAGTTACAAAAATACCTCAAATTAAAAGCCACGGCGTCTCTGGAGAAGTTCAGGAGAAGTGTTGTGATTGAGAAGTGTGCATGTTTTTTTTGAGAGAGGTTTTTTTTTAAATTATTATTATTATTATGTATTATTGTCTAAATGGTTATATTTTTTATTGTTGGTGTTACCTGCTACCTTGGCCAGGTCTCCCTTGCAAAAGAGATTCTGAATCTCAATGGGACTTCCTGGTTAAATAAAGGTAAATAAAAAATATAAATAAATAAATGTGTGTGTCCTGTAGTCATAGAAAGAAATCAGTCATAAAGACACTGAATTGCTCCTTTTCAGCGACCTAAAGTGCATTTGACAGATTTTTACAATTTTCTAATTTTAACTTATCACACCTGTTGTTAATATATACAAGACAGTTTTGCATGAATCGAGAGGAGATCTTTGACAAAAAGTTAGGAAGTACGATGAAAATACCAGGAAGTAGAGCAGAATTCTAAACTGAAGGCATCACTCTAGGGACACCAGGACATTTTACACAAATAAATAACATCGACCACAAGAGCAGAAGTGAAAACTGTGGAAGCATCACTTTAATATCTCCTTTTACGGGACATGATTTCGTAAAAGCGTGAATCATCCCGGGATAACAACACGTCCATCACAAAGAGCCGCTGCATGTGCCAGGCTCAGAGAACGATGTTTCCAGATGTGGTGGTGGTGGTGGTGAGGTCCCGGGACAATCCAAACATGCTATTTCTGTCGGAATGTCAGGTTCTGCGGATGCCACCAGGATAATTTGCACTGTGAGCGGAGCATTTCTCTCTGACCGCAGGAACACTCCACAAAAGAGCAGCTTGTGGCCAACTCCAATCGCAGTTCTGTCCACTGAGTTGTGTTTTAAATAAGCTTGTTAAGGCGAGACACTGCTGGTGAATTGGAAAAATATCACTATCGATGTGCAACGTCTGGTGTAGTTTTTTCACAAGGATAGGAAAAATGTATTACAAGTTTTTCAACAATTATGCATATGGCTTGATAAATCAGGCAAATTGTCTGCCAAATATAGTATATAATTCATATATTACATACAATATCAACACATGAACTCCTCCAACAAAGAGAGACACAGTCCTCAAAGAAATGAAACATAACTTATATCTGCAAACAACAACTGCACAACAACAAATATGACCTTAAAGGTATTATATCTGATGTTTGTTTCCTTATAAATGTAAACAAACAAGGGAACAAATTTTAAACTTCTTACTTCCGTCTACATGTTTACTTGTACCTAACTCATTCTGAGCTCCCGAATTATTCAGCATGAAGTGTTAAAGCTTTATACACGGCTGTTTCACTGCCATTTGGATTTGGGTTTCGATCTTTTTTACTACAACGCCAGCGAGATTCTATTTCTCAGTGCTTGTGCTTTTAGATATATAAATGTAAACTTGTGTCTATAGCCTATTGTTAAATTATGCATTTCACCCCTTTTATTTTAACATAATGTTTTATATTATATGAAATTTAAATATTGTATTTTAGGTCTGTTTTAAATTGAAATGAATTGTCATGTGTCATATTTTAGTTATTGTGTATATAATGCTCATGCCGTGTGCTGCTTGACCTCTTGGCCAGGTCCCCCTTAAAAAAGAGATCTCGATCTCAATGGGTGCCTCCTGGTTAAATAAAGTTTAAATAAATAAATAAAAACAAATATTAGTCAAAACATTGCAGACACATTTTCATGTGAATACATTAACAAGATATCTGTGCTTGGGTAAAATTGGTTCAAGTTTATTGTAGAAGATTGATAGTCAGTCTCTTTAAGTACAGTTTTTATATATGGACTATAAAGTGTAGCTTTATATTAACTATCACACTTTTGCTAAGGCTTTCAGCATACACATTAAGTTTATATAGCATCAAATTGATTATTATTTCAACTATGATAATGGAATTGCTCAAATTTGAGAGTAAAATTATACTTTTTGCAATTTGGACCAATTTAGCGGTTAGCCTGAAGCCAAAACACACTGGTGGACATGGCTGGAGTAGGAGCTGCTTCAGTTCATAGTGTGATGTTGACGACCACATGAAGGTAAATGCATTCTGAGAAAATGAAGCTGAATAAATCAAATAATAAAACATATTTAAATGTTTTGGTGGAACGTTTGACAAACTTTGTCTCCAGACTTTGCTATCTCTATGGAGACAAGCAGGTCAGGTCAAGTTACACGTCAGAGCTGTGGTCAGGTGAGTAAGAATGTACATTTTAAAGGATTTTTTTTGTAATAAAAACATAACTTAACAAATACAAGAAAGACATGTTTAACTCCATGGACTAATAACATCTGCATTTAGACTCTCACAGTGCACCTTTAAGAGCAGATTGGACTATTTTGATGGTCCCAAACGAAAGCCTGTACACTTAAGAGAGCAAACTGACCTCAAACTGCAATCACAAAGGCTAAAGCAGCAGAAGTTGACGCAGCATTTCTCTGTTGTGTCTAATGTGTCTGTACGCATGTGAAATATGTCGAAATCACAATCCGATGATCAAGAGTGATTCTGTCAGCAGAAGTCAGCTCGTGTTTTGCAGAAGAAAAATCACTTTTAGCAAGAGGAAGGAAGGTGACGCGCTCTCGTTGCGACAAGTGCAGTGTAACTCGAAGTATATGGCAGAGGAAATGGGACTTTTTCAGCTGCAGCCTGAGGTGATTCTCTGGGTCTTTACAGCCGGGTTGTCCACCGGAACTGTGACTGTGGGCAATCAAAGTAAATATGACAGGTTAGAGCACGTTTTAGAGTGAAAAGTTAGGTTTTTTGGTTGGTTTCGTTCAATCTGATAAGGTTTATTGTTGTGTTGCTGTTGTTTTTTCAGCAAATATGTGGTTACCTAGCAACCACATTGTAAATACGGACTCAAATCTAAATAAATGACAGATATTACAGTTTTACAAATGATAATATCTTATTGTAAAATCATGCACAATAAACTGTGCATTCACTACATTCAATATTTATGTTGCAGTGATGGAAAGTACTGTAGTTAAGTGGGCTAATACTTTGAGATGTTTTATATTTTGCAGTAGATATTTGTACTTTTACTCCACTACATTTAAGAACAAGTATTTGTACTTTTTACGGAGAAGGTCCAGTGACGACCTGCCCAAGTATTCTGAACTAAATGTGACATTTTGACTAACAATATAAAAAATAAAATGATTCTGTAGCTTGATTTTACAAAAATAAATAAATAAATATATAAATAAATAAAAATGAAAAAAAAAATCTGAACACTACATGTGACCGAACCAAGACTGCAAGACCAGAACCAAACCAGCACAACAAGACAGAGACCAAAGCAATACAGACCAGAACCAAACCAGGACAACAAGACTAGGACCAAACCGGGGCAAGACCAGAACCGAGATCAGCACAACAAGGCCGAGACTGAACCAGGACAACAAGACCGGGATCAACCAAGACAACAAGACTAAGACCAAGAACAGCACAACAAGGCGAGACTGAACGAGGACAACAAGACCAGGACAAAACCAGAACAAGACCAGAGCTAAACCAGGAAACAAGACCACCAGAACCAAACCAGGAACAACAAGAGCTGGACCAACCAGGAACAACAAGAGCTGGACCAACCAGGAACAACAAGAGCTGGACCAACCAGGAACAACAAGAGCTGGACCAACCAGGAACAACAAGAGCTGGACCAAACCAGGAACAACAAGAGCTGGATCAAACCAGGACATACTGTAGGTCATATGGAGTCATCTGGAAATAAACCAAACCTCTGCAAGCAACTGTCAGACGATCACAGTATTTTTTAAGAATTTGATGAAATAACAGATACAACTGATGCTTAAAACTGTAACCCAGCTTAAATGTAAGGCTGCTTGATTTTAGAAATTAGAATTATCACAATTATTCCGAAGATAATTTGGCAGAACATCAGCACTGTTTAAATCAAAGAGAATGAACTGTCAAAATGAAAGTAAGACATGGAAATGGTCTGCTGAAAGACATACTTTACTAGCACCATTAATTATTATAAATTGAGCTCTGATGTGTCTTGACTTGCAACAGGTAAGTATGCTCTTGAAGAAGATCGTTTCCAAGGAAATTTGGAAAGAAAGAATGGAATTTCATGTAATCTGATGCTTTTTTTTGGTTGATTTCAAAAAGTCCTTGTAGTAAAATAATTATATACTTGCACTTTTTTTTATGTTGGCCTAAACATCCTTTGTCATGCTTAAGCAAATGAAACCAACCACATTATACTATATATTACATAGATTAAAGAGTTATACTGATGACTAATACACTTTTACCATCTCAAACAGTTTTCATTGCTATTGTGAGAATAAACAAATTCCCAATCAAACAAAATTAATCTCAGCAATCTTTCTAAACAGAAGTTAGTCATGTCTTTGTATTCAAATGTGCAGGAGCTGATTGTCACACTGTAAACACAAAGTAGGTTTTAAATCTGGTGACTTCTTCTCATAAATCATTTGACATGAAGTTATTATCAACATGTTTTCATTTTGGTTGAAATTATGCCATAAAAAAACACTTTCTTCTAAACAACAAAAGTGAAACTGGAGAGGACCACCCAAGCACAGCCAATCAGAGAGCTGCATTCAGCTCATGATTAGAACTAAAATTCTTTATGATCAATTTCAGACAGTACACAATAGCCTCATTTGTTCACAAAGTGCTGCATTTATCATATACTTTTTAGCAGGAAATAGTAATACTAATTCATAACTAAAAAGTTCGTCAACCCAACTTTAAGGGGCACTGATGCTCTACGCCAGGGGTCCACAACCACCGGTCCGGGGCCCAAAACTGGTCCGCGGGCCATTGGCTACTGGGCCCCAGAGGATTCTTCAATATTTATTCAATTTTTATTTTATAGTCTATCACTACTTCCTTGTGCTTTACTATGACAAACTAGCTATATACAGCAAATTCAAGCAATAAGAGACCTAAAAGTGTACACATTAACTGGTTGTTTGCATTTTAAATGGTTGTCATCGGCGCTACACAACCTCGACTGGTCCCTGGAAAAGAAATTTGTGACTTTACCGGTCCTTACAAGAAAAAAAGGGTTGGGGACCGCTGCTCTACGCCCTCTAACCAAGACCTGATGCCGATGCTTCAATCAACCTGTTTTAATCAGGCTCCTAGCACATTTTCTAGAAACACCAATGCTTAGCAAAATGTAAGTGACAAGTAAAAATTCGGGCTAAAGGAAAATGACTAAAGGAACATCTTTTCCATGGAAACAAACAGAACAGCTTTCTCCAGGACAAATACAATTTTGTGCCCACACTGCAAAAAAATGAATTTCAAGACAAGTTAAAGTTGCTTGATCGTAAAGGATTTAAACCTAATTTCATGCATTTTGACTAATTTAACCTTGATTTATTGTAGAGAAATAGATTATTTTCCTTTTTTCAAACTGTTTTGAACTGATTTCAAAACATTGCTTCTTATTTCGGTTCAAATTATTTGTCAATGGGTCAAGAAAACTGTTCTTACCTCATTGGCACATTGTTCTTATTTTAATGTCATACATACAGTGTAAAAAGTCATTAAGTTTGGATATGATTCAAACTTTCTGTGTTGATAATCTGACAATATGATTTAACCACTTTCCGTTTATTTTTTCAAGTTATAAAGCACCTGCATGAAGGGACAAATCTTGTTTTTTTCATTAAATTACACATGACAGACGATTGAAATATACAGTATGAGTTTACTTAACTTTGAACTTTGAGGCAGATATTACATTTTAAGTGTAGAGCTCAGATTTTTTCGCCATAAATCATCATTTTGAGTTTTTCTGTTATTTAACTGTAAGTCAATAGGTTTCTTTCACTTAAGGCTGCAACAAACGATATAGAGGTTCTGCAGGTGACATCGCAGCATTCTAAATGTGACGCCTAAGTGGCAACGATGCATGATAGTCAATGGAAACAAATGACATTTTCTCCAGTAAGAGCTTAAAATAAAGAAAATAAGCTTTATGTGAAAAAATAAATCCACCCACAACAATGTAAAGTGTAAAAGCAAAAAAGCACATAACAGTGGCAGAAAATCAGATAAACAACCTATCTCACATTTATCACAAACACACACAGTTGAAGTAAATGCCTTTTTGAGTTTTTTTGATGCGGTAATACGTTGTAGTTCTGCAGTTAAAATGTCATAAACCTCCAACTGAGGCACTGCACTGTTGCCACGACAACAGAAAACGTTTGTTAGTTTGCATTTCGCCACATACAAATTAATTTGTGTCAGACAAAAAACTCCAGGGATGAAAATGAGTCCATAAAAATCAAAAAAAAGTACATTTTCTCCATTGTCTTGCCCACAAACTTGCCACTCAGTCAGAATGTTTAGAAGCATTTTTTTCAAATCAAATGAGAAGCATGTTACAAAGACAAGAACAACGCAAATAACATCACAAATAATCAATCATCCATCATGTGCAGAGAATGAAAACAAGCAGCAGGAAACGTCCCAGGGCACCACAAAACTCACAAAAAAACACCACTCTCATCGTGTTTAATTTCACTTCTGGGTTCGTCGGAGAGCGGAGCAGGTGTCGGAGCAGAAGACGGTTTAATAAAAAAAACTGTCGAATTTACCTCAGAGCCATGCCGAGTGCGATGACTGAGCAGAGAGTGTGTGTGCGCGCCGTGGCAGGCATGCGAGAGTATTTTTGGGGGGCCCACTGCAGAGGCTTTGCATAAATCATGACTTCCCACATTGTAGGTCAGTGAGCTGTGAGTCATGGTGCTGCTGTCTTATATGGTAACAACATGTGATGGAGGTTATGTATAGACCGGCGTTCCAGTGTCCCGCCTCGCTAAACTCTCTCTGATCACACACAGACAAGGACTGAAGATCTCATTTCCTTCTGAAGCGTAAAATCTGGAGACTTTTGACTTTTACTTCTTACGTTTTTCATGAATTATCTGTACTTCCTACTTTTTTAAAAATTAGTGAGTTACTTTATGAGTCTATATACTGTAATTTCTGCCCTATTGAGTGCACCTGAATATAAGCTGCACTGCACCCACTGGAGTTAAGTAAGAAAAAGGATAAAGTACATGTATAGGCCGCACAATAGTAAGTCCATGAGAATCTATAACTTTGCTGCATTGCCTTATAAGCCGCATAGTTCAAAGCTCATGACAAAAGAAACGTCTTATAGACCCGTTCAGAGCCTACGTCATTTTGGGGGCGGAGCCGCACTGGTGCCCTCCGCAGAGTTTCCCCATAAGTTTCTATACAAAACGAGTAAGCTGTACTAACGATATTAAACGGTTAGAAAACTTAACAATGACTTCAGACGAATCTCTGACCATTCCTAATGTGGTCCTTGGGTTTGCACCAGTTGACACATTTTATATTTCGTCATTTTTTGGGCTAACTAGCTTGCAGCTAAAAACTATAGAAAAAAATGAGGAATCACCATCAAAACAAATACATGGCCTCAGAGTCATGTAAGTATATCCTCGGAGTCTTTTATACAATAATCTTCTGTAGAAATCAGCACAAAATAATGCCACACATGTGCAGTTTACTGTGAGTCTAATTCTCCACTGATAATTGATAAATAATTAACACAACTTGTACAAATATCTTAAGCAATGTCACGGTAACTCACCTCCTGAGCTTTTCTGCAAATTACGTCGTCAACCTCATCAAGGGATTTGTATGCTCAAAGCTTTTCTCTTGTGCACATGAGTTTTTCCATCAAATATAAGTAAATATCAGGACGCTGAATGTTGGGACACTCACTAACGTCATGCTAACATTCAGGAGCTAACTGTACATGGATCTGGAGTCGCTTGCTGTTCGTTAAATTGAGTTTTTAAAAAGAGTTTTGCGATTTTTTAATGAAAATGCACCTGCGTAGCTTGAAAAGCCTGAGACTGGGCACCACTCAGGGCTCCAGTTCGCACGCGCAGCCATCTTTGTTTACTAACAGTAAATGGGTCTATAATCCAGAAATTACGGTATTTTCCTCTTAATACCAGATCAGACCTGCTGTGCCACTGTGAATCGCCAAAAACGTTATATTTTCTAATTATCAAATGATAAAAGTCAGAAGAATTATATTTATGTTACTATCACACTCCAAAACAATACAGAGCAACTTTGTACACTGCAAAAAATGTATTTCTAGATTGGTAAATGTCTTGTAATTCTGGATTTTAACCTTTATTATAGAGGTTATGCAGGTGACTTATTTTTTTTCCAAAAATGCTTAGCAACTTTGGAATGAGTGGCATTTCTTCAATGTATTTCTTTGTTGTCGTAGCAACGGCTTGTCTGCTACAAGCTTGTCTGCTAAAAACAGTTGATGATTTAGGACATTTTGACTGCAACAAATGGACTCAAAAACTTATTTTTTAAGAAGAAAAAGGTAATAAGTTTAATTGTGTGTAATTTTAATGTCTGATAAATGTGAGAAGCTAAAGTTTATCTGCTTTGCTACAACTGTTGACTTGATTTTCTCTTTTTACATGTCACTTACAAAACCAATTGCTCAGTAGACTTGTGGGTTGAATTTGTTATCAAACTGTAGTGTATTTTTTTCAGTTTTAGCTGTTTATTGAACTCTTACAAGAGAAAATGATCTTTCTCTCCATTAACTCTCATGCATCGTTGCCACTCAGCATGAACATTTAGAATGCTGTGAGGTCACCTGCATAACCTCTATTGGTATTTTTTATGATTAAGGTGGTGTTACTTGATATACCTGGATTTTATGACTTGTTTCAATAAATTTGTTTCAAATTATTTGCTCATGACATTGAACATATTAGTAAGATATTTTACTCGCCTCATTGGCAAATTTGATTCAAGCACAAATGTCTTGAAAACTGTCAGAAAAGTCTTGAAACAAGTGAAATAATCTGCGAAATTCCTAGTATTCTAGTAGTTTAACTGAGACTACATAATCATCTTTTGCAGTGTGATTGTACTTTTTACTTTGACTTTGACCAGAGTTGTTTTTTACACTAGTAACTGTACTTTTACTTGAGTAGTGAACTCTCTGGTGATGTCGTGATACTAAAACTAAATTCATGTTGATTCTAAGGAACAGAGTGATGCAAATCACTAGAAAACACCCAAACATGTCGGATTAAATGACTAAAAGCTTTTTTTTTTGCATGTACGTGACCCAAATGGAGCTAAAAAATGTCTTTGAGTTTATGCAAAAAGAACATTTTTATTAGCTACAGGAAAAATGAGAGGAAGTAACAGTGTATTTATACGATATAAAATACCAGAATGACTCAATGTTTGCTCCCACACTTTGAACTGACTCACGTCATATTGTTCTGTTCTATAACCTGTTATGGAAATTTGTATCTGTGTTACAAATCAAGATCATTAGAGAAGTCGTCTGAACTCAAAAGTATGGTTTATTTATTAGTAGTAGAATTATGCATATTTGGAAGTCCTGTCCTTTGTCCTTGTCCGTCAGGTCTGGTCCCCGTCCCGTCCAGTGTGTCCCCGGTTCTGCTCGAGAAACCTCTTCTCTTGTGGAAAGGCCAAACTTCTTATTAACACTTCTACAATAAACATGACAGCAGCATGGTTTATAGTGAGAGATGCATTTACGAGAGACGTCTGCTTCGTCCTTGGGCTGAATTTTGACAAACAAGGTGATTTTTTTGGGCGTTTTTTTAGGTTTGATTCACAAAAATGTACCCACTAATGACAGAAATCTAGACTAGCATCTTTTCGCGTCTTAAAGTCTTGATTGATGATCAAATACTATTTAAAATCCCATTAACCATTGTTTTGCTGTGACATACAATGTAATTAATTGATCGTTTTAATTACTTTTATTTTGTTGCTCTCTGAAAATCTGGCAACTCTGGTAGGAGACAGAAGAAGACCCTCATAGTGCATTTCTGAACAATGACTGAATAATTGAACCCCTCACAGTCTACAACAGCTGTCTGACAGACAAGTTATAGGAACAATTAGTGGCAAGATACTTAAAGGTAAGCTCACCCCCCAAACTCCACCCACAAACACATTTCAAACACAGCAAACTCATTGAAAAGCTTTGGGGAAAAAGGGAACGGAGGGGCTCAGAGAGGAGAGTAGCAGTGTGATTGGATTGACAGCAGGTGTCTGCAATTAAAGCTCGATTTTGAATGGACAATACACGCTGAGGTCACAGAGAACCTGGAGCTGACATAAGAGACACAGCCAGTTTGTGACTATTTGGACCTGAAACCTGCTAATTTGCTCAATTTGCACTAAAAAGGCCAAAAAATGACTCAGAGCAGTAGACAATGCTATTTAAACACCACGTTTAACAGCCAAAAAAAACGTATTTTAGGGTTTAGCTTCTCTTAAAGTACATATAGAGGAATTTTCAGCCCTACTGCGCTTGCATTATGCAGAAAGAGCTCCTCTCAGTCTGGGTACATGGGGAAACTTCTTTGAATAAAACAACCAAACGGGACAAGAGCAGCTGTTTGGATCAGGTCTGAACCGGTCTGTAGAACTGAATTTCATTCACAAATGTTGCAGCCTAACTTGTGTTTTCGCACAGAGATAAACTCTTGTAGTTAGCTGATAACGGAGCTTTTTCCACTTGTTTCCACTGTTTGTGTCTATTTGTTATTTTGGGATTTTTGTCAAAAGCTTGGTTGCTTGTTTCTTTCTGAAAATCTGGCAACACTGATCAGCCTTTGACAACTGGATTTAGCCATTTCAGAAACTTTCTGAAAGAAGTAGATACTAGTAATTACATCAAAAGCAATAAGAAAATCGACAGTCTACAAGAATCGTGATAAATTTAAAATGGTGAGCATTTATCATAAACCTATTAGTGAATTTATGTGGCTCCTCATCAATCTAACCGTGATAAAAACAACATGTAAAACAACTGAAAAAAAAAAGAAAAGTTTATGGCTTAATCTTTGTCCCTGGAGTGGTTTTGCACAAAATAACTTTATGTGACAACATGGAAACTGACAATAGTTTTTCTGTTGTCATGACAATAGTGCACAGTTGTTTATAACAACAGTGGGTGATTTAGGACATTTTAACAGTAACACTGCAAAAACATCCTCATCAAACACAAAAAAAGCATATTTTTTAAGAAGAAAAAGGTAAAAAGTTGGACTGTGTGTGAAATGTCAAAGTTTGTAAGCTAAAACCATCCTGTTTATCTGTGTTTCTACCACTGTTTATTTGATTCTCTTCTTACATGCCACATACAAACTCTTGACTCTCTTCTCTTCTTGCCACTCACTGCTGACATTTACAGTACTGTGCATCACCTCTGTACGACCAGGCCCCATGTAAAAGTGCTGAAGGTGGGAGAGAGGCTGTGGGTTGATTTTTTTGAATCAAATGCCATTTGCCAGAGTCATGCACAATATCACTTCCTGTTAACGACTTTTAGTGACGCATTCTGAAACACTAAATCAAAGCCAGAACGCTCAGAACTGTACTTGCTTTTCCGTAGACTCATCACCGAAACTATTTTATCGTAGAGGTCACACATGACACCGAAGTGGACAGGGACAAACCCGTCTGAAGTCATCACAAACACGCACAGCTTCGGCCACTGCAGAGTCGAGGAAGTTGTGCACAAAGAAAGAAAGAAAGAGGCGTAGGCTGATGCACAGATATCACACAATCAAACACAAACGCACTGAATTCTGCCAAAAAAAAAAAACTTTAGCACTCTCATGGAAACAGCGAAGTGGAAAGTCTCCCCACAGGAAAGAAAAGTGACACAGGCGTCGCCCACGAGCGGCGCTGCGCATGGATGTGTGTGGGAGTGTGCGCGACAAGTGTGTGTGTGTGACGAGTTCAAAACAACGACAGGGAGAGGGCAGGTCAAAGGTTTAGTTTAAAGTATCTGCAGGTCAAAGCACTGCTGCTGCTGCTTTAGTCCCGGTTCAGGATGGCCATACGAGGTGACCGGACGCTCCACAACACTCTGTCTGGATAATTTAGGAAATGATGTGAGGGTCCAGAGGAGGAGCGGTGCTTTAAATAACAAGCCACCGACTGCAGCTGCGTCCACCGTCCAGAACACAAGTCAGACGTCAATAACAGAGCGACTGAAGAGGACAGGTTAACTTTAGAATGACTGCAGTGCTTCTCCATCATTAGTTCTATTAGAATTGGTTCTTGTATCTTGTGCTAATGAAAGGATTTGTCTGAAACTAAAAGATTAAAGATTAAGATGCATATCCAGTAATTTTCACTTCAATAAATATACAATAATTAAACACAACTATTATTTGTCAAAGATTAGTAAGATTAATTTTGGTTGCAACTGGCCCTTCGAAGACAACCCTGATGCCCTTTGTCAAAATGAGAAATGAAAACCAGTCACGAGATCGCTTTTAATGGTCTTTCGGTCACATTTGGACTCGGTCTTGTCCTGGTCTAGAGGATGCTTGGACTTGGTCTTGTCTTGGACACAGAGACCACATTTCAGTACCACCAGGCTCTGCTAAACTTGCACCAGGAGTTCATGGCCCCAGCGCAGTGACCTGTCATAGTAAGCTCTGCACGATAAGTTCATGTAGACACTGATAAATGTAAAAAATTACAAAAATGCTACTGATTTGGTCTCGATGGACCACAATCTTGGTCTCGTCAAAGTCTCGACCTATAAAAGTCTTGACTGTCAATGGTCTTGTTCAAGGTTCAAGATTTGTCTTCCGAGGGAGACTATTTTCTTGGACCAAATGGGCCGCTGCACACACCAAAGACACATTACCACAAAAAACATGATGCAATACATCCCTCCTTACATTCTTTTTTTTAAATTTTTTATTTAAAACTTTTACTGAAACCGGTACAAATGAATGCTTGTATCTGTTATTTGGACACAGTGCTACCCTGTACCTCCTCCCTGACCTCAATAGTTCATGTTCAGGATACAGCACATGTGTGGGGTCTAAGAGGATGTTCCCGGTCTGTCTTCTCATGGCCTGTTCATAAAGTTCCTGAGGGCTCAGAGGAACAGCACTGCCCATAATTTTTCCAGCCGTTCGAACCAGATTCAAAATGTGACTTTTTGATTTGACAAGTACGTTTCCAAACCAGCTGGTGTTCTTGTCTTGGACTTGGGTCTTGACTACTGCACTACTTTAAAACCAAATCAGATCTCATTATTCAAACTATTGTTTACTGTAACTGTAAGTCCTGCCTGATGAATGTTTACATTTATTTTTATTTAAAAAAAACACACAAAATCTTTTTTATCTTCAGAGAGACAGACTTATAATGTTGGGTTAAGTCTAGTTACCCGACCTAAGTCACTTAAACTGAATGATTTCATTGAATGGCACATCCAATATAACTAATAATAACTCATATAAAAACAAATTACTATCATAACTAAGCACATTAGTTATTATATTGAGAGATATTGCCAAAAATGAATATCTCGATATTTTTTGGGCATATCTTGATTACGATATTCAGACGATATTAAGCCAGTTAATGCTGCAACGATTAATCGACTGAATCATGTTAATTGTGACTAGTCGATTATAAAAAAGAATCACTCTTTGATCATTGATTGAACAAAACAAACTCTAAAATTAATGAAAATGACTGTCTAAATGTTAAACTATTACTAATTTCCAACAGTAAAACACTTAAATTGGTGAATATTCTCAAACTGTAAGGCTTTTGTCAGTTTATTCTAGCATTTGGTTAAAAATGCATTTGAAAAGTCTAAATGCCCAAAATAATTGTTTGACTAGTCGACTAAAAACAGTTATAAAAGGTTTAAAAACAGTCTAGTCCAGCAGAAATGTGTTAATACATGTCTTTTTTAGGTTATATTCTATAACAAATGTGATACATCTTTAAAAAAGTTTGCCAAAAAACAGAAACATTGTGAAAATCGGTCTAGCCTATTGCACGGCTCTGATGATCTTATTGTGTATTACATGACTCGACTGGGGCCGGTGTTGTGCAGCAGCGTTGGCACACGGGCTGCTTCACACACACACACACACACACACAAACATAGACACAGTGTGGTTAGTGGTTTGTGGAGGCAGCTGTTTTGATGAGTTAACCTGAGAAAAGAAAGCTGTACCGATTCAGACCTCCATCTACCGCCCACAACAAGCCCCAAATATTACAGGACACTTTTCTTATTGCAGCGTTGCTTCAGTTATTTAGACTTTTTTAAAATACTAAATCAACTTTCACGCGCTATTAATCTTACTTTATCTATTTGGATTGATTCCTGCATGTTTGAGTCATCTTGTATCGTCCTAGTGACACATGTTGGGTTGTAAAAAGCATAGTTACTTTTCAATTATAAAAAAAAGTACTATATTTGACTCTGCTGCTTCTGACATGTCCATATGTGTCCAATGACGTTCATTTGCGTCAGTGGGAGACCAATCGTAGCCTGCAAACACTGAAAGTAAAAAAAGATTCTGGTTCTTATTAAAGGTAGCATATATATTTTCAATCAGATGTAACTATATATTTTTTTTATTGTTGTTAAAATGTCCTTAATAAAAACACTTATCCTAGATTGCCCATTCTGAATCTGGTGTGAATGGTTGGTGTATATTATAAAGTAATTTCAACATAAATGTAACTGGATATAAACATTACTGATCATTATAAAGCATAATGATGTAAAGAGATTAAAGTTTACGTAAATACAAGTTATTTTTTTCAGTGAATTTGTCTATTTCTGTTATTGAACCTTTATATATAAAAATAAAAAAGATATAAATATAAAATATATAAAAAAGAACGGATTAATGTAGAATAACAACACTTTTTTTTTTTTTTAGCGAAAATCGACACTTGTAAAGGTCTCATTTGAAGCACATGTCATGATTCCAGATTCAGAAAGTTTTTTGTGGAGCTGTGAATATTGTTTAAAAATGAGCAAAGAGACCTGGCAGGAAACGAAAACAGGGCTGGCGCTGAAAGAGTTAACTAGTCTCTATTACTAAGCATATTTAGAACCACACACACAGACACACACACACACAGACAGACACAGACACGCTGGATCACGATAATCTATGTCTGCCGATGTGCTGGAGCTGAGCAGTGACAGTGGAGACTGAGCACATTGATTTTCCCTTAAGGCCAAAAATGACAAATTCAATATTCACTGTACCGCTGCAAATGACTAAAAACTCTTAGTCACGTCCTGTGCACTGATTATTGGTCTAAATACAGCCCAGCGCTAATATGAATCAGATTTGTTAATGATGGGAATGGGATCTCAATTGAGAAAGTGCTAAGAATGACTAGTAAGTTCTGGAAGCACAATTTGTTCTAATTAACCTTAGAATCTAAACAATTATCAGTTTTTCAGTGGAAATGTAACGTAGCTCACGCCAGATGGATCTGTGTTGAACTCCGATTTCCACAGTATCCATCTGGAACTTGACTCACTGAAAGTGTTTGGGAAAAGGTGGGACGTTTAGTGAAATATATGGAGCTGATTGGGTGAGCGGCCGACCTTATTTGTGCTTAACCAATCACAGCAACGAATCATAATGGTGTATCCACATACTGCTTTTCTTTCAAAAAGAAATGACTCCATATTTCTTCTAAAACTGCATCAAAAGCAGCAGAAACACATGCATCCACAAGAGCAGCCATATTTGTTTAGCTTGAATCAGACTTGGCGGCGGCGCTGGGGCTCTAACAGCCAGTCTTAGCCCGCCCTGCTACGATGTGATTGGGGCTCAAAACCACACTGCTGTGATGTGATTGGGCCGAAACACCACTGTTTCAGACTCCAAAACCAGTCGGGCTGCTGGAAGGTCAGATGGAGTTTGTGAGTTTGTGAGTTTTGTGAAATATTGTGAGATAAACCAACTAGCTGACCAGGTTAGTTGAAATGTATTTCAGGAAAATGTATCTAATACACCAGCTAAATTAAACTAGCTTAGCTCTGTCCATAATCTGAGTTTGCAGATTCTGTTTTATGTAGATGTTAGGAATGGAACGATTCATCTAAGTCAAGATTCGATTCAGTTTTTAATTTTGTAGCCACGATTTTGTTTGATTATGTTAGTTTATCTATATTCACTTTTTTGTTTTCTTAAGACAGAAAATAAACCATAATACATGACATTTAAAACAAAGCCACTGTTGTTAGAGCTTAGAACTAGTGTTTTTACCAACATTCAAACAGTAAACAGTCATAATTAGTGTCCATATTTAGAGTCGTTCACCCATCAGTTATTAACACAACATAATAATGCACATTCAGTCAGATCTGGCCCAAGTTCAGGCTTTGTTTCTTCAAACATTGTGACTATTTTTGTATTATAGTGTGTATTATACAAATACAGAGTGTGTGTTTAAGTCAGTGGCTTCATGAAAAAACTGATCGATTCTGGCCTTACGTTCGATTTCTGCGAACTTTGATCGATTTTCGATGTTTTCGATCGATTTTCTATCCCTAGTAGATGTGGTAATTTTTCCACACAAAAAGTCTTATTTTTTATTTGAAAAGTTGACATGATGTAATCAATTTTTTGTCCTATAATGTGCCATCCAGCATATAAAAAATCCAAAAGTTCCTCCTGACCTTGCAGTGGCCCACACACATGGATTGAACTGCAGCCACAGTCAATGCCTTTACATTAACATGAACATACAGTATCGAGCTGCAGAGAATTGGGACAGAGCACTCAGAGTCACACACATACATATCATCATAATTCTAAATGTCTGCAATAATGAGAGATTAGCCATAAACCTTGGGCTCACTGGACATGTTTATTTTGGTCATGTGGTGCGTCTGGCCATCTTAAATCCATTCAAGGATTAGAGAGCTAAAAATACTGCGCCCACGAGCAATCCGGAGCAAAAACAAACCTCGTCTGTGGCATTAAGACGCAATTGTTCACTAGAGATGGGTCCAAAATGCAAAGAACAGGAGAAATGTAGTTGTGCTTTCTAGTGCCAGTTAAAGGTCGTACTGCTCCAGACGGACTCCAACATACAACGCATTACAAAAATCTCAACGCACATGTCAAAACATCAACATTCTGACCATGTTTGTGATTGGGCGTTTCACAAACTCATACAAAGGGCAAAAAAAAAGAAAAAAAAAGAAAGGTACTACTTTATATTAACTACACCTTAATTGGCCTTAGTAAACCATAAATAAAGCCTTAATTATTCATAAACTAATGGTGAATTAATGAATGTAAAAGTTTATTAATGCTTAGTAACTACTTAACTAAGGAGTTAAGGTTAGGATTTAAGGTTAGGGGGCAGGATTCGGAGTAATTAAGCAGTTACTAAGCATTAATAAACTTCTATTAATTAATCATTTGTTCATATTGAATTAAGTCTATATTAAGGTGTTATTAATGATTTATAAAGCCTAATTATTCTTTCTGTAGTTATTCTAAACTGTTACCAAAAGAAAGAAAAGAAAAATGTCATTAAAGTGTACAAAGTGAAGTGACCATCCAAGAACTCCATAACGGACCCAAGGTAAATACAAGTAAATACATTGAAAACAACAGGGTGATCAGAGAGGCCCCCACACTCAAATTCACCCAGAGCCCCCAGATAGCTCGCTCCGTCGCTGATCCAAGTCTGATCAGAGGGGACATGAGTGACAGGAGCTCTGTGAACAGCTGATGGAGCAGAGATGGCATCACTGTGGCTTTTCCAAGAACACACTCCGGTCATTCCAGACGCAAATACAGCGTCAGGAAGGAGCTGAGGACTTCACAGAACCTCATCACTTTGACTAAACTTTGTCTGTGTTATCATCATTTTTAAACATTTTGAGTTTTGGTTCCAGTTCAAATAACTAGTGTGTCATTTCAAGGTTGGAGTACTTCTATAAAAACAGCTCACATTTACATCTTTTTGGACATTTTTTCAGGTTTCTTACAGATGGACCTTTAATATCTCAATATTAAAGGTGTACTGTGTAACTTTAGGACGTGAAAAGTGTACAGATTTAAAAAAAAAAAAGAACAGTTAAAGCCATACTTTGGAATATTCTGAATGAGGATACATGTGTTTTGTTGCAATAGAGTGAAAAAACATTGCTAAGGGAACATCTTTTTCATGGGAAGATACAAAATGCACCTCTAAGTAAAATAATGGTCTGTTTTGTGGCTATGCAAAGTTTTGTGGCTATGTTTTGTAATATTTATTTACTGCCACAAATACATCAAAATGACAAAACCATGACTTTATTCAAGTCTATTTTTGCAATGCACCTTTAACTTTTAAAAGTTATTTATTTAAGTTCTTTTGACGTTTACTATTACAAAAAATATATATTTATAGTTATATTTTACTAAATAGTTTACAAATTTCATCCCAGTTGGTCCAATTTTTAAGCTTAAAAATGTTCCTATTCACACAGTGACATCACACTGGGAAGTTGTTCTAAACTGGACCAAAGTTCTCTCATGTAACCATGTTTTTGAGAAATAAAAATACACACAAACACAATTTGTGGGTGCACGGAAGTGGTTAGAGCTCTGGCTTCCCAACAATGGGGGTCGTGGGTTCGACTCCCGGGTCGGACCATATCAACATCTCACGATCTCTCTGGGTAGAGTTTGCATGTTCTCCCCGTGTCACCGTGGGTTTTCTCCGGGTACTCCGGTTTCCTCCCACCGCCAAAAACATGTATGTTTAGGTCAATTGGGCATCACTGTAAATTACCCTTAGTGAGTGAATGAGAGAGTGAATGATTGTCTGTCTAACCCTGTGACAAGTTGGCCACTGTCCAGGGTGTTCCCCGCCTAAGGCCCAAAGTTACTGGGATAGGCTCCAGTCACCCACGACCCCTAACAGGATTAAGCGGTAGAAAATGAATGAAAAATGAATGAATGAACAAACACAATTACTGTTTTAAGGGTGCACTGTGTAACTTTGGGTGAAAAGTCATCTGCACAATTCGGTACAATATACTCTGGAACATTCTGAATTGGGATAAATCTATGTTTATGACAAAATACAAATAAAAGAAGAGCTTATCTGTAGAAACAAGCATAAGGTTTGGTAGCCATACAAGCCTGTTCAAATGTAAAAATGACCATTGTTATTATTTATTTAGTGTGACAAAGACATCTAAATGACAAAAACATGCTTTAAAATCAAGTTTATTTTTGACCAAAATGTTACACAGAGCACCTTTATGTTTATATTTCATTGTATGATGTCATCAGTTTAGAATGTTGCTCTACTTCCTGGTATTTTAAACATTATTTTTTTTTCATTTTTCTTAACAAACTTGTTCTTGACTCATGTAAAACTATAATGTATATTTACACTTTACACTTAAATATGCTCAAAGACATATCTGGACACATTTCTGCTGGATTGACAGAATTGCTTTGCATTCCAAAAACTATCGCCCAGACCTCCAACATCTCCATGGAAACAGCCCTTGACAGAAAACTTACAATATGCACTTCCAAGCAGTAGTGTATTCTAAGAGTGTGACATAAACGTGACAGCCGGAGCTCCACACACACAGCCTAGTGTTTACACAGCGAGAGCCTGCCGGAGCGGCCTCTGTAAACAGCAGAGGGGTTGCTGCAGGACACGGCTTTAAACCAACCCCCCCATCCCCTCGCCGTCTGGAAGGGGGAGTGGTCACAGTCATGTCCCACACACACACACACACACACACACAGGCCCAGAGCAGCAGCAGTCGAGAGCCACACAAAAAAGTCTCAATTTCGATTATTATTATTACTAAAATTGCCATTTCTGTTCACTCACTGCTTTTAATCTCGATATAAATAGTCTTTGGAATAAATGTGACCTTAATTCAAGTTATTGCGATTAGTATTTTCATTCTAATCTAGCAGTTCTAGCTTTAGTCTGTGATGAATATTTGACCAGAACATTCTAGAAGGAAAGCTGAATTATCGTTTTATTAGGGAGTCTCCGAATATCTGAGAGCCAAATGAAATAGAGAGAGCAAATAAAAGTAATCAAATACATAAATGATGAGAACGACAATACTGCACACTCAGGCTGAAGTACGTTTGGTTTCGTTAAAATAGAGTGCAATAGGCTGGGTAGAGATGAACCAAATGAGAAAGCACCATCAGAGGAGTGAGTCCTATCGACTTGCATGGTTACAAAGACTGCTGAATGCTGAACTGATAAAAAAAAGATGTGAAAAGAAGATGCAACAAGCTAGTTAATTAATCACAACTAACTGATTATTATTGAAATAATTGTTAACTAATTTAGAAATCAAATAATCATTAACTGGTCTTTATAGGCTTCAAAACAGAGAAAAAACATCTTGTATTCAACTGAAACAACTTTTGTTTTACTCAAGTAACTTTTACTTCAAGGAGTAGAGTAAAATCTATTGTTCTAAGTCTTTAACCTTGTTATAAGGTTTCACGCCTTTCATGCTGACAGTCAGGAACAGAATTCACCTACGTTTTTAATTTTTTTTTAATGCAGAATGCCTTTTTTTTTTAAACAGCCAACATTCTTTGCAGAAAAATTAACTTTTGTAGGAAACTGTCACATCCATCTGACTAGAAGGGCAGTAGATGGTAATCTCAAACTTCCTTTGCCCAGAGCAAATTCTTTAAAGTCAACCATGTTCTATAGAGCTATATTCTATTGGAATCAGCTTTCAGGCTCCACACGCACAATCAAAGTTAAACTTACATTCAAAATACTAATATCGCAATTATAGATGCAGATGTCCACGTGACATAGTTTCTTAGGAACGATTGTTATTCTAGTAAGATCTTTTCTATGTTGTTCTTGCTTCCACGCCTCTTGTGTGTACAGATTATGAAATTGTGCTGGATTGTTTTACTGTAACAAAGCTTTTTTAGAGGACCCCAGGACGACTAGCGGCTTAATAAAATAATAAACAATATAACTGCTCTCTCATCTTGTATTGTCCTGGAGTGCTCAGAAAAGCCCTGTTCTCACCTACCACCTATCCCCCTGCACACTTTTGGAATTTTTTTTTTTATTTTTTTAATTAATTTTTAAATTAATTTTTTAATTAACAGGACTACCATAGCTGGAGGATATTACTCTAACATGCATGTTATTGTTTGGTGGGGAAACCGGAGTGCCCGGAGGAAACTCACCCAAAAACAGGGAGAAACATGCAAACTCCACACTGAAAGGCCCGGGCCCATGTGGGAATCGAACCCGCGACCTTTTTGCTGCTTGTCACAACAAAATCTTACAATAAAGGAGGCTAGGCTCATCAGATTTCTATGTTTAAGCTGTTTTACATACATTTTCGGTTTATAATTGTGATATAATAAACAAAATGTAAATTACTGATCTAAATATATTATAGCTTACTCGTAAATACATAAAAATGCAATAGATCCCCTTTAAAGCTTGAGTACCTAATTTTCAAAATTACAAAAGAGCAATTCAATTGTGTCCATCGAGTTCCTTGCTCTCACAAATTATTTAATATCCACTTAAAAACATTTCTATTAACATTTTATACAGACAGCAAAGTGAAACTATAGTGGACCATCCAAGCTTAGCCAATCAGAACACTGCTTTCAGCTTTTGTTACCAACTAAAATACTTCTCTATCCAATTCAGAAAGTACACAAAATTCTGCTTTTTTCACAAAGTGCGGGGTGTACGATATACATTTGAAGTAAAAGACAAAGCTTTCTAATTTACAAAAAGTCAGGTACTGCAGCTTTAAGTAATTGAAGTTTTACAATGATACCAAACATTTACAGCATAGTCTGCCTGATCCATCTGCACAAACTAAATTCAACTCATATCATATCATCTCTAATCCACATCCACATTGAGAGTGTCGGGTCTGGTCTGAGCAGCAGTGAAACAGTGATTGGAGACACACATGTGCTTTACAGTCCCAGAGCAGAGCAGAACAGTCACTGCAGCAGCCTCAAAGTAAGTGGAAACACGGCATCAGCCTTTTATTAAAAAAGTGGAAATGTAGGCAGCACCCACCAGCACTCATTGTTTCCACTCAGTAAAACGCACAGGCTTGAACCTATACATTACCTCTGAGCTGAGCCGGGACGAGGCTGCTACTGGTGGGACAGTTAACTGAAGAAGCTCAGGCCAGAGACGGGACAGTGGGATGTTGTACTAGACTTTAAAGTGAGACCATAATTCTTTAAACTACAACATGAATACATATTACAGGATGTGAAAACATGTCATGTCATGTGGCACAACTTGCCCCCAGTGCAGGGGAAGTAGTGCTTTTGGACAGATTGCACTGGGGTAAATTCTTCCATTTATTATTACAGTCAAATTGTATATTTTAAGATTTAGAGGTGATACACATTAAACAAACTCAATACATTTTCCTCCTAATTTTAAAGTTATTTTACAAACTGTTAACTTTAACGATTACAGTAAACAAGTCTGAGCTGAACACATGTACTCAGAAATAAATGCCAACAATTAATTAATTGGTAAGTTTTTTCAAAAACCCTGGTCTTATTTCCTAATCTTTCCACTTGTGTTTGGTGTAAATTAGGAATTAGATTGCTTTAGTGATAAAATGACTATAATATATTTTCATTTATTCATTAATGTGGTGCCAGTGGCACAACTTAACCCAGGCTCTTTGGCACAGATCACCCCAAACCCACCATTTTGGAAAAATGTATCATCTCTAACTTTTGAGCTATTATGCTCTCTATCTAGAATAAAAATGTAGCTTATCAAAGCACTAACACATGTGTTATAAAAAAAAACAAACTTGCCTAGGACTGTTCAGATGCAACAATCAAAAAACCTTCATCATAGAATTTTTACTTTTAAGTTCAAAAACTCTTTTGTTCTACTTAAATGTCTTTATTTCTCATACAACCAGGCCCCTATACAGGCCCCCTTGAGTCAAATGGCTAAGTCTTCAATAATGTGTGGTCACATGATCAATTTCTTCTATGGTTCTTTAGAAACAACTCCCCCACTGGCACAAATCATCCCACATTCCTATATAATGCCTTTAAAATAAAGTTCTGGTCACAATAAAGAAGGGACTTATGTTCTAGTTTGTTCATGTAAAATGCATTACTTATTTTTCTGAGGAAAGGCATCTAAATTCACAGAACTCCAAGTTAAGTTCTGAGTCTCTGCCCCTTGTCATCGAAAAGTGATCAAAATAGTGACTCAAGTCTACACCTAAAGATAAATATATTTTTTATTTGTATTTTTCTCTTTAGTGGAAGGTAAATTTGTAATTTTGGGAGCCTTGTTATGGATTTTAAATTCCAGATGTTGGTATAACAATTTGCAACAAAAGTACGCCAAAAACAGATACTGGTAAATCCCTAAACATGGTCACGATTCACAAAGCACACTTCTGTTTTGACTAGTTAGTCTTTTAATACAATCTAAAGTAAAACTAATGTATCACGCTAACAGTTTTTCATTCACAAGGTTTTAACTTCACGTGAGAATAGACAAAGAGAATGAGCTGTTGTTTGGTCATGCTAAAAATCGTTGTATTTTGCCTTGCTATAATTGTAACACTATAATTTGATATGGTGACGTCTACTATTCGGAGCAGCACACTGCTGTATCTGACCTGAGTTTGCACAAATACAACCTATGAGATCATCAGCTCCACATCACCGCGGCGATGACATAATCTCTTCTCTCTTTATGTGTGGTCGTTTGCCAATCCAGCTCAGAGCCTGCGATAAGGAAACACCGTGACAGTCATAACATTACATAAACCTGGACCAATTCCACATTCATCATCTGCAATCAGACGAGACTACTTTATCGAAAGCTATTTTAAGATCTGCCCTATAATACACCACACAAACCTAACGTACTTGTTCGGGGGACACGACGTTCTCTTTCTGGCGGCCCCGCTCTGGCCCCCAGCCCAGCCTTTTGACACCGCCTCGTGTTTCCTTTCAGCCTCTGACATCAGCGCTAGGAGAGTCTCTGACCAACATGTCCGCTCTTAGGTTTCACACGAGGCGAAGGTAGAGGCGGCCGCAGCAGGTAATTGGTGGTGTAATGTTTGGAGCTAAAAATAAAACAAGACTGGCCTGGTCATGTTTGCAGAGGAAAGTCAAGTAGAATCTACAGATGTGACCAAGCACGAGTCAGTGTGTGTGAGACGAGGTGCTGTTTTGAAAGGAAGCGTCAAGTTTTTTTGCGTCAAGATTAAGAAAGACAAGTGCAAGTCAAGTTCAAAGTCAAAGAGACAAGAGTTCCAAGTCAAAGAGAGAAAAGTCCCAAGTCAAAGTGAGACAAGTCCAAGTCAAGTTCACAGTCTAAGAGAGAAGAGTTTCAAGTCAAAAAGAAAAAAGTCTCAAGTCAAAGAGACACAAGTCCAAGTCAAGACTCAAGTCAAAGAGAGACAAGTTTAAGTCAAGTCCTGAGCCAAAGAGAGACAAGTCCAAGTCAAAGAGAGACAAGTCCAAGTCAAGTCCTGAATCAGTGAGAGACAAGTCCAAGTCAAGTCCTGTGTCAAAGAGAGACAAGTCCAAGTCAAGTCCTGAGTCAAAGAGAGATAAGTTCAAGTCCAGTCCTGAGTCAAAAAGAGACAAGTCCAAATCAAGTCTCAAGTCACTCATCTTCAAGTCAAGTCTCAAGTCATCAAAACAATGATTCCAGTCTCACTGGAGTCTGCGCTTACATGATCAGGGAAATCGGACTAAGCTAAATAACCAGACTTTATCTGGTTTTCCACTAGAACCATTCAGACCAGTTTTGGTCTCTTTTTACATGTAGGAGAGAAAACCAATTAACCTGGAGATCTGGTCCTGCTGCGTCATGACCCACTACTGCATGATCCAGGCTCCATTATGATGATTTACTTAAATATTGTTAATAATGTTTATTTTTAATTACTGTTTGTTGTGTTGTCTGTAAAATGACACACTGGTCTTTCTAGGACATGTAGGACTGTGTTAAACATTTAAACTTGTATTAATTGTGTAGTTTTATGTGAGGCTGTGTGCGCCACTTTGCGCAGGACGCTTTAATGCTGAAATGTGGAATAGGCAGGGTTGGTGAGCATGCTCAGTTGCATTTGTCCAGCTCCAGACCTATTGAAATGTGAAATCAGACTACATGTGCCAATTGATTTTCCCGATTTTTATGACTTTTCATTCGGTTTGCCCGGGGATATATTCACTTTGGAGAACTGGTTTGAATCAGACTGGGCTAGTTTTCCTGGCCTCCATGTAAACGCACTTAGATTTAGTAAGTAACTGAATACTTTTTCAGAATACTCATTTGGAGTAACTGTATTTAGTTACCTTTTCATTTAGAAGTATTTGAATTACATTTACATTTTTATAATTTGAGGAATGATAAATGTTGTCTCATGTCGCAAACAATGACAAAACAAACTATGAACCAAAAATTAAGTGTGCACTGAAAACATAATGCAATTGAATGTGAAAGTATTCCAAGTATTCAGAAGTAACAGAAAACAACACAAAATGCATTTAATTGCAGGTATTCAGTGTAACTAAATACATTTTGAAACTAAGTATTCTCCTCAAGACTAAATAGAATTATAATCTAACTTTTCTCCAAAACACTGAGTCCACATAGCTCCTTCATGATCTTTAAACAAACATCTCCTTCAGAACCTGTCTGTCCTGATCCTGTCTGAGCTCGTCAGCGTTGTCATCTCACAGCTCTGGTTTCGAGGAAGACGGGGTCACGCTAACCGCCCCGGCACAAGCAGAACTGTGGAAACACATGTGGGAGGTACAGTCTGTGTGTGTGTGTGTTGACCTTTGTGAAATAACATGTGTGTGGTGTTCACATGGGTCATGTGTAGGCACAGACACAAAGAGCACAGCCACGATTATTGATATTATCTATGAGGGTGTCATTATTTGACTACAGGCTGCATGAGTGAACCACTTTAACCACCTGCAAACATTAAAAAAAAAACTAATCATAATCAATCCAACAAGCAGATGCATCATATTGACATAACAAAGTCTATTTTTCAGAAGACATTAAAGGTGGGGTAGTTGTTTTTCACACTGCAAACAAGATTTAGATTCAGTTCTGACAACTTCCTCACATGACACATGGTTAAATATTGACATGGTTTCATTTTTGGTTGCAAATACGGCTTATAAACTGTTTTTTCAAACAACAAAGTGAAACAGGAGAGCCACCCAAGCACAGCCAATCAGAGAGCTGCATTCTGCTCCTAGTTAAAACAAATATTTTTTTATTCAATTCAGACAGTACACATGGGTCTGATTTTTTCACAAAGTGGTGCACTTTTCATAGACTTTTTACTGCAAAACACAAAAGTTTACTATTTTATGACTAAAAAAGTGAGTTAAAGGAGACATATCATTTTTTCTAATTATTTAGTGATGAACTATGATATTTAATTCATATTAAAACTCCTAACTGATGTAAACGTCTTAGAAATATCAATCAGTTGATTGACTTCCTGTTCAAAACTACAGAATTGCAAGTCCCACCATCATTGGAATCAATTTTAGAACAAAAAACAAACAAAAAAAAACAGATCAGTGCATAAAAGAACACTGCTATAGCATGACTTTAAACTAAGACAAGTTGAATTTGCATTATACTGTAGGTTTAAAAAACTCAAATAATTGCAGTTACTGTATATTTAGTGCTGGGTGATATGACAAAAAAATAATGTCCCAATTTTCTGGAGCCAGATCATGATTTCCACTTCATCTTTGTTTTTATATCGCCTTTGAGACAATACAATAATCTGCTTTTTCAAAAATGTTATTTTCACAGAGAAACAAGTGACAAGTCTTTGAAAAATAATCCCAAGACAAGTGACCCCACTTCTTCAGTAAAAAAAGTTATTAAGCGAGTAATTAGAACAAAGTGTGTCACCAAAAAACACGTTTCTTACAATTTCTAAATTTAGAGGTGCTACATCCGAATTTTGCCTCTTTAAAAATGTCAACAAGCAGAAATAATACATTTTAAACTTCCTACATCAGTCTACAACAGTGGTCTTAAACTGTCCGTCTTTGAGATGATTTCAGACGACCCGCAGGATGATTCCTGATTAGTATTATTGATTACACTATTGACTCACTGGGGATACAACAGAAAAATGGCTAAAATTCAACTCTTTTATGACTTAACTTTTCAAGAGATTTTGAAAAAACAAGCCCAAAGTCGCTCTAAAGAAATGGACAACTCAGAGGTTAAGAAAAGTTGATTGGAAAAAATAGCCTGTATTTGAACAAAAATCAACAAACCAGATTGTCAGAGATGAGCTCACTCTTCTATTCTTATCACAACATTCCCCAGCCGTACTCCCTTTACACTCGCAGTTGTAAATAAACTTCTCGGATGCGTATTAAAGTCCCCAGCTGTCCCACCCCGCTGCAGTGTCCCGCTCGTGTCTGCAGATGGCGGCGCACACAGGACCAGTGTTTGTGTTTTAAAGTGCTGCCTCATGCCTCGCTCCGGCCCTCGCCTCTGACCTACTTTTTCTGCTCCGTGTGGAATGAGCAAAGAGTCCAAACAAAGACGCTCTCTCCTCCCAAACGCTGAGGGAATGTTGGGACAGGACAGGGGCTACTTTAGAGCACGCCGAACTCCGCCCACGACAACACTGCGAACACCACACGGGATTTAAGAAGGACTAGAGATGGTTCACAAGACATTTAGATATGCCTTCTTAATATGCTACTTTTTCTATGGTATATTGTTGCTTCTTTGTCAACAAACAGCTGGAGTTGTTTCATTTACACATGTTTAACACAAATCATATTTTAAAGGTTGGATTCTACTGTCAATGTGAAAACATGCTGCTCTGCTTTGTGATGTCATTAAGTAGTAAGAACAGAATGACTGTGGAGTCTGGGATGTGAAAATGTTTTCAGCTATATAAGGTCTTCTTTCTGGCAAGGATATGCAAAAAAACAAATGAAAAATGCCATCCATGAACATAAACAAAAGAAAAACTTTGAATTTGTCCCATTTATTAGATTTTTTTGAAACTATGTATCAATGTTCTGCCTCAAAGTTTGACTTTTGCACCAAACTACACATTTTTACTGACAAAAGATTGTTTTTTCGATCTCTCGATTCAAAACCCACCACCAAATAATTGGTGATTTGTTTCGATTCGATCTTGATCTCTCAATTTTTTGATTAATGGCACAACAATAATGGAAACTGTTACTTAGATTCTTTAGAACACCTCAAAAATGAGTAAATATACAAGTAAAGCACAGTTCTGTTGGAGAGAGTGTGTACATATCCTGTACACACATGTCCAAAAATCTAGCATGAAACAAATGTATGGACAAAATATAATCCTGAAACAACATACTATGCTTGGCCTCCAACCAATTATTATGGAAAAGGTGATATATTATATGTTTTGGGTGATAAGAACCACTGATGTTAAGCAAATAACAAACAATTGGAAAAAAGAAGAGGCCCTAAATATAAATAGCTGGAATGATTCAGTAATGAAAATATATATAATGGAAAAATGTACACATAATATAAAAGATAAAAAGGAGTTATAAAAAAAATAAATAAATAAACAAAGTAAGGTTTGACAACGTATAGCTGCTGTTTGTGTTGTATATGGATTATAAAAAGTGTATGCATGTGGACTATATGTATGTATCTATGTGCATGTGTTTATGTAAATATATTAAAGAATGGATGTAGGCACATGTGTAAGTACATGGTCATGGACTGTATCGTATTGGTATATAATGTATTTTTTGTATACATGTACAGTATCTGTATATGTATGTGTGTATATAGAGTTTTTTTTGTATGTAATTGTTTTGTGTATCAAAAGTGGTGAAAAACAATACTGTGTTGTAGATAAGACCCAATAAAAGGGTAAAAAAAATAAATAAATTAGCCATTATGAAACATTAGCCACTATCCATTTAAAGGGGTCCCATTGTATTTTTTTTAAAACTATTTAGTAAGAAACTAGAACATGCACAGATCAGTAATTTACCTTTTGTTCATTGTAAAACAAAGTTGATCTAAAACAACTTGAAAATAGGAACAGTTTTAATGACTTCCTGTTCAAAACTGCAGAACTGATAAGCCCCGCCTCTTCATTTTCAAATGTAACTGTAAAAAGCAACAGATTTTAAATAACAAATTATTATTGTTGGAAAGTGACTATGGGACAGTTTTGAATCACATATGCTTCACTTTGAGAATTCATCTTTTGAAATATAACAAGTAAATACACACAAGTGGGAGGGGATAGATGGTAGGTGAGAACGGGGATTTCTGAGCAGTTGAGCTGCAGCTGAAGAACAATACAAGATTACTCCAACATGCATGAATCAATTCAAATATAACTTTGAATAAACTAATGATGAAGGAAGACCATTATAACAAGATTAAAAACTTAGAAAAGTGAATTTGACATAATAGGTCTCCTTTAAGAAGTAGACACAATTAGACATGTAACGCTAAAGTTCCAGTTACAGTACAAATAAGACTGTAATAAATACAATTTGAGTAAAAAAAAACAGAAAATGTGTAATTTCAAAATCCGTTGGCAAGGTACTTGGCAGTTCCTAAGCTGCAGGTTGGAGAGAGTTTTGCAGACAGACACATTTGTGAATTTCAGGAATGTTTTGATGAGGTCACAACAAGGTTAAAAGCTCATAGGAGTCACTTCTGCTTAATACCGGACCTTTAAAGCTGCACTAACTTCCAAAATGTATTGCTTTCTTGTCTTCTTCTGTTTTTGCTTGGGTGGTCCTCAAATCCTTCAGACTTGCTTTGCGCATTTCTACACTATTAGCATATCAGACTGAATCAATTAGATTATTTGCACATAAAAAAAAAAAATGTAAGCAACTTCCAAACCATGCAAAACTGTCCGTATTTGAAGGCCGGGGGGATGAACTTGCGGAGCAGGTTCAGGACAGCTCTAAGGTGGAAGTGGCTGACTCACTTTAGGTTCACCGAGTTCACCCTGAGAAAAAGTGACGGGCGCATTCCACCCTTCACCTCCTCCTCCTCCTCCCCTCTTCCTCTGACCTCCCCTCCCTCTCTCTCTCTCTCTCTCCGTCCCGCCGTCAGGTCTTCTCGGGGGGATTCCTAAAGCTTTCTCTCCGCTCCTGTGTCAACATTTCCAGAGCGACTGCCAGCGGAGGAGAAGAAGACTGCTGTAGGTGTGGTTGGTGTGCGAGTTGGCGGGTGGAGGAAAGAGGAGGGGTTCATTCAGTTTTTTTTTTTTTTTGCACACCGCCCTTTTCGTCCCCAACAAAAACATCCTGCGAGGAACAGAATGTGTGCCCTCTGCGCGGACCACCCTGCCGCCTCTGCTGTGCTTTTTCAGATGGAAGGGCTCTAATCAGGCTAAAAACATGCAGTAATTGACTTGTTTTTGATGAGTTGGTGCAATAAAAGCGGGGTAAGAACAGGTGGGATAATGAAGAGGGGTGTTTTCTTCTACAAAATATGAAAACTGTGGTTAGAACTGCTGCCTTACTACAAAAAAAATGTAACTCGTAACTCTCAAAAGCTACACAGCTATCAACTTTACAAGGTTTAAAAGATTGAGACGTTTGGATTTTCATTTCAAAAGTCTAATGCATGAAAATCTAAAGGCTGCCCCAAGCTGAGTGGAGAAGAAGGAGACAAAAACATGCACAGAATTAGCATGAAAATACTAATCATGTACTTGCACAGTGATTTGGCAGGACAACAGTGCATATAGTCGGCATCAGACCTCTGTGGGGGAAAGCTAACATTGAGAGCGAATCAGAACAACAGTTTTATCACTCACTAAGGAAATAAATTGTGTCAAATAAAGATATGAAGACATGGAAATGAATAAAGTGATGCAACGGTCCAGATATGTAAATACTGTATATCTAACAATGCTAACGGAAGCTGCAAGCTGAATGCATCTTTCTTTAACTTTCTGTTTACTTTTTTTTTTACATAATGCCACATCCACAACCTCCATTCAAACGTGGTTGTAACTCGACTTCAGTAAAATGTGCTAAAAATAGCCTGATTTATCAAGCCAGGTGCTAAATTACGTGTGCAAACTAAAAAAAAAAAAAAAAAAAAAAAAAAAAAATACATAATAATGTTATTTGTGGAAGATGTACTGTACATATTAGACGAAAGAGATACGCATCACCCCAAATTCTGCATATTTAGTGTTTTATGTGAAAGAAAAAAGTTAGCTACGCCAAGTTTTTGCTCCCACTAACCTGTTTTGCACATGAGCAAATGCTTGATAAATCTGTCCCTTAATCGTAAACGTCTTAAAAGAGGCAACACGTTTAGCTTCCCGTGCCTTAACATAGGGTTTCCACACGACTTTTCCCCATCAGCAGACCAAGGCTCGAAATGGTTTTTCGAGTTTTTGTCTATTATGGATCACAAATGAGGAATTGCACCGTTTCTGTCTAACTTAAAAGAAACTCCCACACACTGTCTAGCGCTTTTTTTCATGATATGATGAATTTGATCAGATTGAAAATGACTTTCGGATGAGAGTCGAAATGTCTTGATCTTCGGAAACACTGTCCAGATGACTACTCTGAAGACTTCTACTATGGATCACTCCTGGATGAATGAGGGACTACACCGTCTTGTTATCATCATACTATGTTTTCCTATAGAAACCAGTCGTTTTATGTGAAACAAACAAACAAAAAACTAAAACAAATAGCAGATGTTGGGGTGGACAGAGCCAGGTCTAAACCCGCTTTAATTTTGATGTCACACTAGACCCAAAGGTTTTTAATGTTTAATGTTGTTGTTTCTATGTGAAAGCCTGTACACTGAGAGAGCAAACTGACCCAAAACCTCCAGAATCCTCCGCTTCTCCAGATCCTCCCAGGGTCTTGAGAAAGCGCCGCAGACAAAGCAGAAGGCTAACAGCGAGAGGGGCCTGCACTGCTAATATATTCTAAGAAAAGCTCAGCCGCCTCATGTCCACATAATGGTTCCCATGGAAACCCAGGCCCAGTTCAGAGACAAACAGATGAATGAGGCTCTTTCCGCTCCGTGTCAGAAGGTAAGTCGGCTCGAGTGCTTTCCCATGGTCCAGACAACACTTCCTAAAGCTTGTGCATCTTTTCAGCTCTGCTCCGAGGACACTGTGGGAATTAGCACGCTTCAGCAGCCCCACAGTAAACAGCCTCCGAGCACCATTCCAACACATCTGAACACAAAGTCAGTGGATTTACACTGTCAGGCTACAATACAACTTCAAACTTACACTGTCGGTCTACAATACAACTTCAAACTTACACTGTTGGTCTACGATACAACTTCAAACTTACACTGTCGGCCTACGATACAACTTCAAACTTACGGTGTCGGTCTACAATACAACTTCAAACTTAAAATGTCGGTCTACGATACAACTTCAAACTTATGCTATCGGCCTACGATACAACTTCAAACTTACACTGTCGGTCTATGACACAACATCAAACTTACACTGTTGGTCTATGACACAACGTCAAACTTACACTGTCGGCCTACAATACAACTTCAAACTTACGCTGTGGGTCTACGATACAACTTCAAACTTACACTGTCGGTCTACGATACAACTTCAAACTTACACTGTCGACCTACAATACAACTTTAAACTTACGCTGTGGGTCTACGATACAACTTCAAACTTACACTGTCGGTCTACGATACAACTTCAAACTTACGCTGTGGGTCTACGATACAACTTCAAACTTACACTGTCGACCTACAATACAACTTCAAACTTACACTGTCGGTCTACGATACAACTTCAAACTTACACTGTCGGTCTACGATACAACTAGGGCTATATTGACAAAAATGATTATCTTAAGATATTTCTGACGGCTCTTGATAACGATATTCAAACGATATTAAGTCAGTCTAACAAAAATGTGTTTAAACATGTCGTATTTGGTTACTTATTCAGTTCAGGTTTCATCTTACTAATGGTGCGTTCCAGGCAACTGGGATATTTCCCACTTCCCACTTGCAAAAATGCACTGGAAGGACACTTCAACTGGTAATTCCTACTTGTGAACTAGGACCTGCCATTGATCAAGTTCCCCTTCACATAGGAGACCAACAATCACCACAAAATGTGAATCTGGAGGTTTAATTGACACAAAAACTATGTAAACATTGGTTACAGGTTATTCAATGGTACTTAGCTTAAAGGTTAGCATTAGGTAAATGCAAGATAGTTGAGTCCTGGGGGACAGTGATTTAGGGGAATGGGTACGTTTCGGAAAAGGATTAGGGTAATAGGTAGGAAAAAGTTTGGGTAAAGGTTAAAATAAAGAATATCACAGTTTAGGCCAGTTTAACATGAGAAATAAACTCATTACTATGGCAACCAGCTCACTTTCGTCCTTCCGGATCAGACTATCTAGCACTAACTTTAGCATTAGCCATATTTTTAAATTGAATCAGTTGGAACATTTTGTTTTTAATAAATTCTCTTTTTTTCCCCCAACTAAATGATAAACAGTACTCAATATATAATGTTTGCTTATCTCCAAAACAACATTGACGATATCTAAAATTTGATATATTGCACAATACACAATTAACAATACAACTTCAAAACCCAACTGAGCCTGTTTTATTTTTTGAGACACTCAGTCAGTGTCTCAGCCTGACCCTGGACTAACACACACGTGAACAGAGCTGCTGCTGAGACACTGTTAAACTGATTTATGTCCACACAGGGACAATAGACAGTAAAAATAATGGACTCACTCACTATCCTCAGACACCCTCTGCATCTGCAACTTTACACAACACAACCAGCTTTTTCAGATCTGATACCATTGTAGATACGGTGGGTTTAAGAATTTCCAATACTCAAATCAACTGATACTAGTGTAGGAACTGAAAATAACTTTTTTATCCTCAAAACTCAGCTGACTTGTTAGAAAATAGTTCATGTAGTGGTATGTAACAGTAACCCTTTTATTTAAATAGATCTGGACGAAATTGACTAAAATTTTTATTTCTTTAAGCTTACATGTCTTATTATTTCAAATGTAACTTTTTGTGGCATTTTTCTCCTATAAACAATGCATTCAAAATGTAGTTTTTGCTTATGTGCAAAGTAACTCTATGTAAAGGAAATGACTTAATCAATCAGTACTCAATCCAGCTAAATTTGATGATGCTGATGGTTTATAGCGCATTAACACTGACAGAAGTCTTCCAAAGTGCACAACAACCCCTCCTCCAGACTTAGTGATAGCAGCAGCTCTGGGGCAGATAAGCAGAAGCAAGTCGCCTAAAGTGGTGTGATGTTTGTGAACGATCTGATTCTTTTGAAAGACTCCCCACTGTGAACTATGAGAGTCATGAAGATGAATGATTCATTCTCTCATTGCAAGAAACAAATACAAAAACATGGACAGAAAAGAGGCTTTTCTCTCAAAAGTGTGTGTACAGTGAACACAGAGCACTTATATTCTCCTGGTGTCACTCAAAACACAGTCTTATACCCCACGTTAAACAAGTGTGCACCTGTACCATGGTCGTCTTCTGACTCGCAGGTCAGGACCGCAGATTATCATTTCATAGCGAAGCAGTCTGACAGTGGTCTCACATGTTTGCTTTATGTTTACATTTAGTCTGAGTTCATGTTCTTATTAGGCTCATTTCTCCAGGAGTCTTAGAGTAATAAATAGTGATGGGACTTTTAACTCCTTGAAAGGATTCAAATCAAGATTTGTTTGTTTCAAAGAGTCGATCAAAAAAACTCTTTTTTTGTCTATTTTTTAATCCACCTTAATCCAGCCTACGTATTTTAAAAGGGCCTATTGGAATACACCAGAGAACAAACTCTTTCTCTCTCCTCACAAGTGCAGGATGAGAGAAGAGAGACAAACACAGGTAAACCAGAAAGACTGAGGACAATGAATGACTGCAGAGACTGGTTACTTGTATGCTAAAATTTAAAATGGTGTGATTTATTGCAACCTAACTTATATTTGTGCAGAAATTAGCTTAATCGGACATTAACATAAACATGTCTAAATGCAATGTTACCACAGAGATGTGAGACCATGGTGTGACTTCCACGACCCACCACAACTCACCAAGCCATGATCTGTCGTTCTGACCTGCGGGTCAAACGACGACTTGTTAACGCAGCGCACACTTGTGCAGAGGACGATGTCACAAATGTTCTGTGTTCACTGTGCATGCATAATTGAGTGAAAAAAGCCTAATTTATGTCCATCTATTTGTCTCTTCCACAATGATTCACCTTCTTGATTCGATTCTTTTCATACACAGTGAGGAGTCATTCAAAAGAATCGAATCATTCATAAATGTCACATCACTAGTATTATATTAAACCTTCAAAATCAATGAACAAGCCTCTGCAGCCTGTCCTCAGTCTCTCTGGTTTGTTTCAGTCTCAGTCAAGGAGAGAAACAAAATCACACTTCATTAAAATATAGCCTCATATGTGTTCGTTCTTCAGTGTATTTCAATGGGCACTTTTAATTAAGACAGAGTAGACTGAAGTGGGCTACAAACCAGAGGAAAAAAAAACTATTTGAGATGATGATTCGAATCTTCACAAAGTCCCATTTCGTTCATTGTGGAAGAGACAAATACAGGGACATAAATTAGACCCAACCTCCGACTATGACCAAGCATCTCTAACCTGTGTGTTATTGGTTGGTGGAGAACCCAGAGGAAGGCACCCCGACACAGGGAGGAACATGCAACACACAGAAAAGCCTGTAACCTTCTTGCTTCTTGAAAGTACTATCCACTCAAATTCCAAATTCGATAGATTAGCGCCAAAAGCTCAATGTATAATTTTTCTTCCTATAACTACAATTACATTAATTTAGGTAATTCTCAAAATATGATTAAATATTTAAAAACCCAAAATCAAAACAAAATAAAGTTAAATTAGACTGCATAATGAAACTTACCAACTCTTTTACCGTAATTTTCAGATTATAAGTGTTACTATTTTCACAAGCTTTGAACTTTACCCCACAAACAATGATGCAGCTAAATTATAGATTCTCCCAACAAGCCAAACTATATATTTCCTTATTATTTTAGTCTTTTTTTTTTTAACAAGTTGGTGGCTTATATTCAGGTGCGCTCAATAGTGCAATATGTACGGTAGTTTTTTGTCTTGGGCAGCCTTATCATTTACGTTCTAAATCCTACAGCCGAGCAAATAAAAACTCTATCTGACAGGCGTCCTATGTGTGCAGAGGTCAGTTCTGATCCTCAGACTCACACAGTGCAGCTCCAAATACCAGACTGACGTGCCAAACGCAGACTCTCGGCGGGGTCTCGTCTCTCGACATACGTGTGTTCAAAAGGAAAAAAACAACCAGACTACAGCCAAAGCATGCACACAGCAGCACACACCTCAGACTTGCCTCTTTTCTCCTCTTCTGCTCTAAACTCTGTCTGCTGTTTGGAGCGGCCGTGGTCCTGGGACAGCAGGTCGGACTCGGGCCCCTCCCCTCGAAGCAGACACCAGTGTATTAAAATAGTCCCTCCGACATGCTCCAAACATGACCTTATAAAAGAGTGTCCTGGAGCGGGGCAGCCCTGACCCCACCCACTGCATACTATCATGACTCGACAGAAAGCTGGATGCCCCGTCTGGACTGGAGTCCTGAGCAGTGAGGGCTCAGGTAGCACCGCTGTCCCTCCTGATGGACAGGGACTAAAAATACAGAGAGCAAGAAAGGACAAAGCATGGAACGCAGATATTGTTACTCAATGAAAGTCATCAGGGTCATTGACAAGAGGCGTTTTCACACTGTAGGATTTTTTAGTTCTTCCTGTAACCTTTTTAGCCCCTGGTTCCTTTTTTGGTGTGTTCCCACATCAGAAGGACCAGGAACCAGGGAGTCCAATGTGGGAACCAACTTAACTCCTAATCTGGGGCAAGTACTTTTCCCTCAGACCGAGAACCTTTCAGTGACACAGTGACATTATTCGCGACGTCATGTTGTTGGCGCTCGTTGTACGCACTTTGTACGCACGTGACACACATTAACAATGCCAGGCATGAGAAAAGCTTTTGTTAAATTAATAATGGCCCTAAAGTTTACTGATGGGAGTGAGAAATGGACGGATGCAGAGCTACAAACACTATTAAGTCTGTACGCTAACGAGGAGGTACAGCGAGGCTTTGCCACAAGCACAACAAATGCCACAAGAACATAAAAAACTGAAACAGGACAATAAGAAAATCAAGGACCACAGCAGCCGGAGTGGGAGAAAAAACAGCAAATGGTTTTCCATCCTCGACAGTATTTTGGCGCACTGTCCATTGGCTGACGTCACCAAATGTCCCCTGGGATCTCTTTTTAGCAGTGCGAATGCAGCAGGTACTTGTTCCTAGAATTAGCCAGGTGAAAAAAGGGCTGAAGTGTTCCTGATGCCTGGTTCTTGGCACTTTCATTTACGAAAATGCCTAAAGCCTTTAGGAGTTTGAAACAAAAACCTTGCCAACAGTTTTATCTCTTTTATTAATATTAATACATTTTCTTCTTTTTAAAAAAAAAAAATTAAAGGTCCCATATTATGCACACCTTAGCAGAATCAGCAATCCAGGCCGCTGGTCTAACTTTCCAATCCCGCAAAATTGTTCACCTTTTATAATATTTCATCATTAAAAACATGCCTGGAGTTGTGTTTTGCTTCATCCACATCCATTTTAACACATTAGTCTTGAAGATTTTCCACAAACTAAAAACACCTAGTTCCTCGTTGTGATGTCAGCTATTTTCAGCCTTGAATTTATCAAACCTTAAAACTTCAGCTAATGTATTAACCTTATTTAAACTGATTCATTTCACAGTTAGGCGGGAAATATTGAAGACTTTTTGAACCATAACATAAAAAAAAAAAAAAAAACTAAAATAACAACAACAAAAAACATCATCTTAAAGTTCTTCTAGTACTTTATTGACTAAGAATTAAAAAAAGAACAGTTATAAATATGACATCACAAGGTGGAACAGTGCATTCTCAGCTTGGAGATTTAGACTGTTTAACATTTTAGGATTACTTCAGGGAGATTTTTGGTGAAGTCTCATGACTCACAGAAGTCAGATTTGTGCAATATGAACAATTGTTTTTAAGCCTTATTTAACCGGGAAAGTCCATCTGAAATTCAGAATCTCTTTACAAGGGGAGTCCTGACAAATGCAACAAAAACATAAAACATAAGTGCACTTGGTTACGCGCTCCCTCTGTTCTTTTCCACATATTCAAATCACCCATTCCATCTCATAAAGAAAGCACAACGCAGAATACTTGCCAGTCTTGGGTCTTGGCCAATCAAAAACATGACTCATATGATGAAGCCAAAGAGGAAACAGTAAGTGTCACGACTTTCAATTCCTTCAGGATACTTCTTAGTAATTTTGGAACTTTAGAAATAGAAGTAAAATAGAAAAACATGTTCAAGAGCAGTCAGATGTGTTTGTATAATCTGACTTTGTTGAGGTTTGAGAGAAGAGGGCACTACTTTTACATACAGCAGCAATAACATTTTGACATCTTTAAATTATGAATAAAAGCCTATAGTCTACAAAATAGAAGTCTTAAAATGTATAGATTAGGCTTGAAGTCTGTCACAATGATGACTACAGTATATTCATGTACTCTCTTACTTTACTGGTTCTCAATCTTTTCAAACTCACGATAATATTTGAGTCTCCAAGTACCACCAGATCAAATTTCAGACTATATCAGGCATTCTTAAAGGTTAAAACGAGTCTAAAACAAGATTAAACAGTAGATATGACCATTGTAGAGATGCACTGATCCAGCTTTTTCAGTTCTGATACCGATTTCAAAGATGTGGCGTCAAGTATCTGCCGATACCCAATATCGACCGATACCAGAGTAGGAACTGAAAACAGCTTTTGTAGTTTTTAAAACTCAGGTAACTTGTTAAAAAGGGATGAAATGGGCTATGTAAATGTATAGGAGTTTTTCCACATAAAGTAAAGAACTAAATCCCTACATTCCTCCAGTCCCTGTTTAGTCAGAGGAACCACCCGGTCTCCATGTTTGTGTTCACACAGCAAAAGTGCCTGAAATATTCATTGTTATTCCTAATATGGGTTACTATTTACACATTTAAAATTGTGTTTTGGGAGCTGCTGTTTTTAAATACTTTTTCTCAAGGGTCTAAAAAGTTTGTCTAAATGTGAAACCAAACAAAGTTAGCATTGTAAATGTGTTTGTGTCACCAAAAGGTTCCTGGTCTGACTGAAGATAAAAAAGTCCCTAAAGTATGGCCCCAGTCATTTGCATTGCTCAAAAGATGATCTAGAGGACATTCAGTGGCGTGAACACGCTCAAAATGGGAACTGGAACTAAAAAAGTACTAGGAACTGAAAAAAGTTTCTACAGCGGGAAAAGGCCTTATGTTGTTGTGCAAATAACAACATAACTTTCAAACTGTGAGATGTTCTAGGTTAATTTCAGAGAGTAAATAGTCTTATTACATCCCACAATTTCAGTCCCACAACATCAGCTGAACTGATATTATGGGACTGAAACTTAATCCAGCTAAATTTCATAGATACGCACATCACTAAATGCCAATTAACCCAAATGAGGACCAAAAATATGAATACATACTCAAATAATTTTTCTAGATACAAGCAACCTCAACAGAAAAATGTTAATATTAAAGCCGCTAAAGCGGCGATGATAGCTCTCGCCAGCCGCACGACCGCCCTGCCATGCCACCGCCACCGAGCCGCAACCTCCCACTATTGCATTTTCCTCTCCAGACCACTGTTCGAGCTCTTACCCCCGCCTTTTGAAAAGTGCCAGATTATTTGAAAGCTAGATTCAGACATCTCTGTAAGTTTGTGCATTCCAATAGGTGGCGCTATAACCTGGACCATTGTGTTTGACATACGTTTGTAACTAGGACTCTCCAATCAAGAAATGATGCAAATGTCAGATCAATCCAACAGAGCATGTGCGTGATAGAGATTTTTAAATATATTTTTGAGCATTCATTGCGCCCCTGGTGGCCAAAGATTGAAAATGCACCATATGTGTAATACAATATTTTGCTTCTTCTCACGCGAAGAATTTGTTGTGTAAGTTTGGTAAAAATCGCTCAATGTTGACATTTCAGGTAAATGGTAGGGGGCGCTATAGAGTGCAGTCTTCAAATAAAAGTGAATCCATAATGTTTAGTCCAGGATCACACAATAGTGACTGAAGTCTGAGCTCTGTAGGTCAGAGCCTGTGGCTGTGACAGGTCTGTGAAGAAACAGGAAACGAAGGTGGTTTTCGCCGGCCTGCTGCGTGGAAACGGTGAGGAGGATCTAAAAAAATTGGATGATTATTGAACTTCAATGCCTCTAGATGCAGCAGGCCAAGTCTGAGCTCACTGGGCCCAAAAACCTAGGACTAGTTCGTTAAA